>JBCEWC010000371.1:0-60201 GCA_038996855.1 Solanum aculeatissimum | reverse complement strand
TTAGGGGTTTAGGAGACCTTAGGGTACCAAAAAGGGGCTTAAGGAAATGTTAAATCATGAAAATACCATTAATAAAAAGCAACTTTCTGAAACTAAGTAATGTCAAACGGCAGCTAAAGTGCCCGTTTACTGGTCAACGAGCCGTCGGCTCCTCCATCTCACCACACTTAGACAAATCTTCAGCGCAAACTCTCGGAGAACTTTCTGTAACACTTCACGAACAACTTGACGGACCGTATGAGGTGTAAATAGTTGTGTCAGGTCCCATCAAGACATACTTAGTCCCCCAAAACATGTTCAAGGCTTGGCCTAGCCACTGTCCAACTTACCGGAACAGTGGACGATCCGTTTGGGCTCAAACGAGCCGTTCAAGGCTTCGTTGGTTTTGGCTTGGCTAAGGGGTGGTTCCAGGCCACCCCTAGCTCACTGGAACACTGGAAGACACCCTAGACGAGCCTTGAAGAGTTTCACAGCTCGTGGTCCTTTCCTTGGCCACTTTTCTGAGCCTATCTCCAATGGCTTCCAAATTTCAGACAGTATCACTGTTTGGGCCATACCGCCCTCATCCGAACTCCAAATTGAGTGACACCAGTTTTGTTGCAAATCTAACTCAAAGATATTCAATTTGATATGTAGAAGATCACATGGTGCATCCCACATAAAAAGTTATGACTGTTTGAAGTACACTACCGAAATTGTCCCTCTAGGCCACTAACTAGCCTAATTTGCATTCGGCCACTTAAACTCAACTCGTGGCTACCAAAACTCAACCATGACCTGTAGTACATCATATAATTCCAATCATAAGGATATTTCAAAAATTTTGGGTTTTTACATGCGCGCACGTTGGGTGGCACGTACGAATGCAGACACTAGAATTCTGGGCCTTCATGGAGTGGCCTAGTCACGTGGACGTAGGTATGTTCAAATACCATGTCGTGTACATGGTCAAGCCCTTCACGCGCCCAGAGACATGGCCTTGTTGTGCTGCACCAGCTCTTTCCAAAACGTCTCCAGAGTGTTCTAGGCCCATCCGATGTCTGTTTTACACAAATAAGATATGTAATGATATGGTTTTCGATGTACTGGATCTAACGGTACAATCAAAATTTCCAATGGAGCTCTGTACAATAAATAGAGGGTCCCATTTCTTTTTGGCTAATTTTAGCTAAAAAGATTGAGGGGGTCGAAATGCACCAGAAAGTCACCATCATCCAACGAAGGGTTATCAAGACAATATTCGATGTTCTATAGTTTACCATGCTATCAAAATTCCATTTTGTGGACATTTACCAAGGTTATTTTCGAATGTTACTTTTTAGCTCATTTTTTAACTAACTTTGCAAATTTACAATTAAATCCATACCGAAACCTCCAAGACTCAGGCCAACCATGCTCCTAGACTATTTTTGGCCGCTCTGGAGATGATGGAACCATCAAAATTCTACTCCCAGACCATTTACTAGGACTTTGAAAGAAAACTCATTTTACAATTATACTTTACTAGAAAACTCATTTTACAGTTATACTCTCTCTTTCACCTCGAAAAATTGTATAAATCTCAACTGATTCACCCAAAAACCACACCAACAATATCAACAAGTCAAAAATGGTTTGCAATCACTATGCACAAGCTAAAACTGATGAAATAATCATGAAACACAAAAATGACCTAGAGGGTCATTACAATATCCAAATTATCTAAGCACTGAGATACACTATGTGCAACACCAAACCTCATTATTGCTCATAAAAATGAAATAACTATCAAACGAAAATCATATCTTAAGTTACGAAAGAAAAAGGTCAAGTAAAAAATTATCTCTTGCGCAAATTCTACAATAAGATCATGGAGCATCTAATAGAGTGGCATGAGTTTGACTGTAGGGCATACAAACCCCAAGAAGAAAAATGTATGCTATAATAGATAGAGCTTAGTATACCCATTACCAAAAAATATACGTCACTTTGGGACACATGCGCATAGCCGCCGTGCGTGGCTAAAAGTCAACAATAGTAGCCTCCACGAGCAATGCGAAGGCTCACCTCAGCAATAGATTCCACGAAAAAGAACTTGTCCGCCACAAGTCAAACCCTCTGCAACAGTATCTGCATTGACATGCAAGTAAGAAGTGAGCTATATATAAATATAACCCAGTAAGATCCTTGACTCTCTACTTTAATACCCCTAGACCAAGAGTTATAAAATACATCTGCACAATGGATATACATAATTAATATACATAAAAATATACTTCATAATATAAGTCTTAATAAGTTCAAACAAATGTTCAAAAACATTCACTACATGTCTCAATTCGCTCCACGCTTAACGTTTGTCATAACAGTAGTGAAGGAGATCAACGCATCACCCCGACAAATCTATGGCTCTAAAAGTATGCTACAACAGTGAGTACAAAGCCCCTAACATATTACGACATCAAAAATATGCCCCTAACATATTATGACAGCTATGTATGCTCTTTGTAACCATATCACAATAATGAAGAAAGATATCCAATATCACACCACATACAACTTATAAAAATATTTGATATTCTTCACAGAATAGTATGTGTGGGGTTGATCGAAGGAGACTAGTTCTTTCAAGCACATGCACCAGGCAGAGAAAATATATTTTTCAAAGCATGTTTGAAAAGCAAGAACTAAAGCTTAAAGTCTCACTTACCTTATGAATGGCAAGTGCTCAACCTTGCAAGGCGTAGAACACAAACAACACAACCTTCAATGACTTCAATCTACACAAAATAGTGGTTACTGGTATCAATTATGTTGGTCAAACTCAAGTCTCAATATCCCAACCTTCAAGTTTAGAGCTAAGCCTTAATATCGAATACCTTAGACTCTAAATTAAAAGTAAAAGTATCCTTAATCTCACTGTCAACACTTAATTGGTGAAAATTCTAGTAAATATGTTAATGCTTTATTTTTCCAAATATTACACAAACTTAGTACAATAAACTAAGGTGAAAACCCCAAAAGTGACTTCAAACAACAGTTGCAATATAGAGACTACACTCATACCAACAGTTTCTGATTTATATATATATATATATTCAACCTTGTTCATGACGTTCAGTACTACTGGTTATTTCTATAAGGAACATGTGTTTGAAATGTACGTACCTTTGAAAGAAATCAAATACATGTTTCTTATAGAAATAATCATTAGTATTGAACATCATGAACAAGGTTCGATCTATCTCATGAACGTCTCCGGACGGATTCCATTCTTTGGCCAAAGGATTTAAAGTATAATTCAGTGAGTGATTTATCTTCATGAATGTATCTTCAAAATTATCACAACAAATGGTATTATAAATAAATAAATTTTGATTGTGTTCACTTTTTCTTTGTTGAAAAGAATTTCTTTAAGAGAAGAGTTCATGAGAATTCAATCTAACTTTAAGAGAAGAATTTCTTTGACGGATTTCCTTTATTTATTGGTTGGACTTTGTCCCATCTATTATTCTCAAAAATATGGGATGGATTTAATTCTTGATTTGATTTTGTGCTTCTTCAATTTTCCCCTCCATTGTTTTACATATTTATCTCAATGTTTAGATCAATTAGGTGGTTGAAGGTATTGGTATTCTGCTGGGTGCACATTTTGAGCTCAGTAGTATTTTTTATATCCATAATATTGTCGTTAGGTTTTGATGATGTGTGTCTCATGTCATTTTCATTGTTTATTCTTAGTGTAAGATAAGAAAAAAAAGTTATATATTGTTAATAAATAGATGTGATCTCAAAAGGTCACCTCTCCCACTCGCTCTAGGATCTTAAAAGGTCCAATATACCTAGGGTTGAGCTTACTCTTCTTCCCGAACCTCATGAAACCCTTCATGGGTGATATCCTCAACCATACCCAATCACCCTCTATGAACTCTAAGGATCAAACTTTCCGGGTGGCATAACTCTTTTGGCGACTCTGGGTTGTCAACAACTGACACTGAATCAAATGAACTTGCACAATGGAATCTCTAAGAAAATCAATATTGAGGTTATCCACCATAAAAAAATCAAACCAACCTATAGGTGATCTACATCTCCCGCCATGCAAGGCATCAAAAATAGCTATCTGGAAGATTGAATGAAAACTTTGTTAGAAACAAACTCTGACAAGGGCAAATGTTGGTCCCACCTGGCACCAAAATCAACAATATTTCTTGTAGCACCTGAATAGTCCTCTCAGACTGCCCATCTGTCTGAGGATGAAATATTATATTCAAGTCTAACTGAGTGCCAAACCCATAATGTAGGGCCTTCCAAAAGTGAGAAGTGAATAAATAACCTCGATCAAAGATAACAAAAATAGGTACTCTATGAAGCCTAACAATCTGACTGATATATAGATGAGCCAAATTCTCCACCGTGTACCTAACCTTGATCGGAATGAAGTGAGCGGACTTAGTCAAGCAATTCACAATTACCCAAATAGAGTTGTAGCCACCCACGACAGTGGGTAGACCTACTACAAAATCCATCGTGATCTGCTCCTACTGCCTTATAGGAATGGGCATCCTCTGAAACTCATTTTTCGGATCTCCAGTGCTCACACTTAACTTGTTGGCATGTCAAGCACTTGGACGCAATCTCGACTATGTCCTTCTTCATGCCATACCACCAATAGTGTTGGATCAATTCATGATACACCTTCATTGCTCTCGGATAAATGAAACCTAGTATAATGAGCCTCATCATGTATCAACTTGATCAACTCAGCCATCTTAGCCACACATATCCATCCCCTAATCCTTAAAACTCCATCGGAATCAAGTATGGCCTCCTTGGCCTCACCACTAGTCACCTTGTCTCGGATGAGACACAATATCTCATCCTCAAACTATTGGCCATAGATCTAGTCCACCAAAGATGATCGGGCCTCTAAGAAAGCAAGCACACAATCATCGTCAAAAATTTACAATCTCACCAACTCATTAGCCAATCTCTGCAAATCCCTAGCCAAGGTCGCTCCTCCACTTGGATAGTTGTAAGGCAACTGATTCTAGAAGTTTTGCTACTCAAGGCATCAACCACTATATTGGTCTTTCTCAGATGATATAAGATGGTCAAATCATAATCCTTTAAAAGTTCAATCTACTGGCTCTACCTCAAGTTCAAGTACTTCTTGTTGAAAATGTACAATATGTTGTAGTTATAAGTGAATATTTCATAATGAACTCCATACAAATAGTGCCACCACAATTTCAAAACAAACACAATCTCTGCCAACTCAAGGTCATAGGTAGGATAGTTCTTTTCATGAGCCTTCAATTGCCTTGAGGCATAGGAAATCACCTTCCTTTCCTGTATCAACACACCTCCTAATCAAACCCGAGATGCATCGTAATATACGGTAAAGTCAACACCCTCCTCAGGCAAGGTCAAGACAAGGGTAGTAGTCAAGAAATCCTTGAGCTTTTAGAAGCTCTCCTCACACTCCTTCAATCAATAAAATGTCACATTCTTCTGAGTGAGTCTAGTCAACGAGGCCACTATTATTAAGAAACCCTAAACAAAACAACGATAATACTCGACAAATCCCATGAAACTACGAATCTCTATGGCAGAGGTAGGTCTAGTCCACCCTCTAACAGCTTCAATGTTTATTAGACCAACCTTGATGCTCTTCTTGGACACCATATGCCCCAAAAATGCAACCAAATTGAGCCAGAATTTGCACTTAGAGAACTTAGCATAAAGCCACTCCTTTTGAGCCTCTGAAGCACGATCCTTGAGTGCCTAACACGATCAACCTTGGTCTTGGAATAGACCAAAATATCATCAATAATAAGATCAAAAAGGAGTTTAAATGAGGTCAAAATACCTAATTTATCAGCTTCATGAATGTCGCAGGTGCATTGGTCAACCCGAATGACACAACTAGAAACTCATAGTAACCATACCTTGTCCAAAAGGTAGTGTTGGGAATATTGAATGGTCTAATCCTCAACTGGTAGTACCCAAATCTCAAATCTATCACAGAGATTACCGTTACACTATGGAGCTGGTCAAATAAGTCATCAATCTTGGGAAGAGGATATTTGTTCTTGACACCCACCTTGTTCAACTGTCTATAGTCGATACACATCCTCATAGACCCATCCTTCTTCTTCACAAATAGAATTGGAGTACCCCAAAGGGATACACTAGGCCTGATGAATCCCTTACCCAATAAATCTTTAAACTGATCCTTCGGCACCTTCAATTCTACAAGATCCATTTGGTATGGAGGAATAAAGATGGAATTAGTGCCCGACTCAACATCAATAGCAAAATCTATGTCCCTGTCAGGAGGGACTCCAGGAAGATCAGTAGGAAACACATCCATAAACTCATGAACTATAGGAAAAGACTCCATCGGAGGTGCATCAACATTAGTATTATAGATAAAGGCCAAATAGGATAAGCAACCTCTGAAAATCACCTTTTGAGCCTTGATGTATTAGATAGCCTTTTGCTGGGATAAGTACCACAAAAACCTTTCCACTCAATCCTCGGCCCATCGGGTACAACTAAAGTAATTGTCTAGGCAAAACAATCTAGAATAGCATGATTTTTAGAAAGTCAATCCATACCCAAAATGAATTCGAAATATATTATATCCATAATAATCATGTCCACCCATATATTATATATAACTCACCAAAGACACAAAACAAGATTGGTACACCAGATCCACTACTAAGGGATCTTCTACTGGGGTAGAAACATGGACAGGCACAAACATACGTTCAAATAACAAATCAAACCCATCAAAGAAGTATGTAGACATATATGAATAAGTACAATCGGGATTAAATAACACTGATGCAGGCCAATGAGAAATTGGGACAATACCTATAATAATTGTGTCTGATGCCTCAACCTTGGGTCTCTCCTAAAAAGGCATAAAAATAAGCTCCCCGACCTCCACTTATTTGAGTGAAAGAGCCACTCATCCCTCTACCTCCAGTATGACCACCTCTATTGAACTAAACTATGCCACGACCCTTAGCCTATAAGGTTGGACCTCTAGTTGGAAGTGTTGAATCCCTAACTAGAGTTGTTGAACAAGTGTGGTGAGGCCTCAAATGAGTCTGAAAAGTACTTGATGAAGTATATGACTAGGGTCTCCACAACCAAAATAGTATCTCAGAGTAGATTACATCTATGATGAACTCGATAAATTATTATAACCACCTCGGTCCATAGACCTCTAAACTAACTAGTTGAAATTCCCAATTAAAAACCCTAATTTGATGTCAAAACCATGAATTAATCAATAGAAATAGAAATAAAGGATTGGAAGTAACTTACCCAACTGATATCCCATGAAAGCCCCTTGTACGATCACCCAAATTCGAGCTCAAAATATTAAAAATTATGGAATTTTGATAGAACCCATCATTTAAAAGAGTTATTATCAGGTAATATATGTACTCCGCGAATGTGGAGAAGGTGCCGCAATCACGGAGTTCACTAACTTTGTGCTCTGCAAATGCGGAGCCTCTCCCGCGATTGCAGAGAAAACTTGTCCAATGCTCCGTGAATGTGGAGCCTCTTCAGCGAATATAAAACATTAGTCGATTTACCCCTTACAAACGAAGATAAGGGTCGTGAATGCGAAGCATAGTGCTTTAGGCACCAGATATTAGCACACAAATAACATACAATTCGCGGAATAGACCCTTAAAATTTATTCAAAACCTAATACATACTAAAAATATGTGCAACCCTACTAATTTTGATCTTCTAGAATCAATGAAATTGACAAAACTCAAATCCAAGGTTCCTTGACTCCGAATCCGATAAGTCGCTACTAAACTAGTTAGACCACTTGATATACTAAAATGCTATCGAAACACCTAAAATTATGGTGAAGCTCATTCTAGCATTAGAATCACCCACCGAAATGAATGGAACCATCAAAAATCCTATCCAAGCAGCGAAACTCAAAATGTTGACCAAAGTTAAACTATAACTCAATTTCCAACTTTGGACCTAAAGTCACATAACAACTCCAAATTTGATTCTTACAACTCTTCTAGACTAATTTCCACATTCTAGAACTGATGAAATTGATGGAATTCCATGTTGAGACTCTAATCTCCATATGACTTAAAACTCAAACTTTGGCAATTTAAGCCCTCAAAACTCACTTCTATAGCAAAAACTCAATTCTTTACAAGATTTTTTAAAATCGACTTTCAAACCAACTGAACATGACTTAGGAGAACTGTCGAGAGGGGTAAAATGATAATTTTATAAATAAAAAATAACAACAATGACCTTTAGGGTCATTCACATAAAAATGACCATCTATCCAATTGCATGTATGATAGATTGGGAACCAAACAAAGTGAAGGTAAGGTTTATGTCCCCCTCCTTGGATCTTTAATTTGACTAATAATAAGGCTTGGGGATGAATCTCAGCCCCTGACCCCCTCAAGGGTCATTCACATAAAAAAGGGTCATTACAAAAAATATATTACAAAATGGGGACTCCTAAGAGGATTTTTGAGTTTTAGTCCCATGCAATCCACTATAGTAGGTGGAAACCTGGTATAGAAGGATAAGATCCACTATAGCCCTGTAAGTTGGATTTTAATGTAAAACGTCTCCAAAACTGATCATTATTTGGCTTACTTTTTTAGGGAACTATAGACGCGACCTAGGGTTATTTTCATTTTTCCATCATTGTTCTCTTTTATAAAGGTAAATTAATTACTCCTCTAATTTGTAATTTGGTTTTTAAGTGTTAGAATATATGGTGGAAATCTTAGAGAAGGATTTTGACTTGAGTAAATGGTGGACAAATCCTAGTTTGGGAGGCATGATCGAGAAATCGACCTAGGGTTGGGATTGAGTTATAATTCAAGTATATTTAGGCCATTGTTCAATGATTATTACATTTAATGTTATTATTTTAGATCAAGAAAAATCTAAACTTCACAAAAGGATTCAAAGTTCACGATCAAACTTTTGTACCAGCTGTTTGGTGCCAAAGTACGATAAGTTTAACTGAATAGTTTTTACATGTTTCCAATTGCATGATATTTTTGTGGATTGATAGGAGGTTTTATGCCTAGGCCTTAAGGCATGGAGTCTGTATGGTTAAGGTTGTTAATTGTTTCTATTTAAGGAAGGAATAAATAATGACTAGGAGATAGTTCTATAGTTATTGATTATTAACCTTGAGTTTCCTTATTAAGATGTTGAGATGGCAACTATAAGGGTTAATTATTTAGAAATTGCTAGTTATAACCATTTTTGGGACTTGTGGTGATCAAAGGGGAACAAGAAGAGTATTGATTCAATGGATTAGGGAGGTAATTCCCAGGAATGAATGTGTACTCATAATAGGGTTCAATACTTGAGATATTGATATATAGGTGTATCTATATATGTGTGTGCTTATGTTGACTATTCCATATGAGAAATAAAGGTTGAAGGTGAAATAACTTCATGGTGATAATCTTATGCAATGAACTTGTTTGATTTACTTATGACTTCAGGTGTGGTTGTTTTTATTATGATTGTGATTATGTATGTTATTTGTGATTGTTGGTTAGCTCGAGTACCATGAATAGTATAAGATAACCTCACTTGGTACAGGTACCATGCTTGGTCATGATTAGCTTTAGTTGGCTCAGATACCATGCCTGATACATGATATCACTTGGTTCGCTCGAGTAAGGAGTATGTTTCTCCTACGACCATCTCTATTCATTTGCTTGCGCACCATTTTAGAGTATCGAATAAAATCCTTCACTTGTGCTCTGTTGCTCGTGCTATTGCCAATAAGTATGGAGTAGGCATAGATGAAATATCCCTCTTGGTCCCTTTCTTTCCTTTCTCAACTTTGACCATCGAAGAAACTACCATCATTGTTTAGTCTTAGTTTTAAAGACGAGGGCTTGATCCACGTTATCAGAATGTTATCACTTTTGATAAATATTGGCCTCAATTTATTTACATATATTCCTCTAAGTTCCCGGAATATTAATTTTATTGAAATGCTTGCGAGTCACCTGCAAAATAAAAAATTAATAATATTAGTGTTGGTTCTATAAATGAGGTTCTAATTCCTTCAAACGTATTAAAATATCTTATTTTCATAGTTCCTAGCAAATAACTTAAGGTTTTTTTGGCGAAGAAGGTGGTGATGCGATTGGTGTATTTATTATTCCACTAACTAAGAAGTGTCAATTTGAGGTTATTGCCTTTGGTTTCTATGCCCAAAAAACCAATGTGGTGACTCTAGATACTCCTTGTGAAGTCACCATGACAAAAGAGGTATTGCACACCCTTTGGATTTGTTGTTTAACGAGGAGTGTTGCTATATTAGCATTGGCGTTCAAGGGTAATGCCTAGCCATGCCATTGTGTCAGCAGTAGAGAGATTATTGTTGATTGCTATCAAAACTAGGTAGGCCATTTTAAAAGAGATTTCTTGTCTCCAATAGTTTGTCATAGAAGTTCTTGACTTCTTTTCTTTTCCTTAGATTTTCCCAAGAAGATGCAGAGTAGAATTTCCCCTAGGTAGAAAGCTTCTAAATAGTGCTTTCCTTCTTATTTTTATCCAGTGTAAGTCCTATGGAATATAGCTAGGCTTTGATATCAGTACTAGCTTGAGAGGGGAGGATATCCCAATTCCAAGTGCCTTGGTTGAGGACCTCTCTTAACTTAATGTTAGGTGGGGAAAATTCCTCCAGAATGAAAGTGTAGAGAGGACGTAGAGAGCACCAATTATCGAACCAAGATACATCTTCTTTGTCAATCTCCCACACTATACGAGACTCCATCTCGATTTTGATGTTATAAATGGTTTTCTAGTTCTAAAAGTCTTTTTTTCCTTTTGGCATTTAGAAGGTGAGTATTGTAGTAGTACTAGCAAATACGAAGTAGCTTCAAAGAGAGTTGGTAGTTCTAATAATCTACCACTGCTTAGCTGTAAAGGTTTTGCTAGAATCTATGAGGCTAGTAAAATTAGTTTTCCTTCATTATAAGGGTAGCAAAGATTTTTTCCAGGCTATCTACTGGTATTTTCTAGCATTTTCTTGCCAGGGGCACATTTCTAATGAGAACAGCTCATTTCCTTATTGAGTAGTTTAATACGTTAGCCCTTGATCTTAACAATGGTGTTGTTAACAATATCAGAGTAATACTCAATTTTTTTATTCCTTGTCATTAAGGGATACCCTAAGTATTTAATGGGGAACCTTTAGTATCTCAATTTTGTGATTCTAATCATTCTTGTGATAGTGACTTGTTTAGTGAATCAGGTTAGTCCATTGTTCTCCTAGGCCATGTTTCTTGAGAATTCTATTCAAGTATTTCCAAAACACTCAACCATTGACTTTTCTCACGAAGAGTTTAATCACCACATTGCCACCCTTGTTAGCTTTGTTGCTACTGATGACGTTTTTAGCTTATAGGATATTTTGGTGAGATTGATCTTCATTTTATGAACCCACTCTGATTTATAGAAATAATCATTGGAAAAATACTAGAGATTATGGTGTTGAGAATTTTGGAAGACAGATTGTATATGATTATGGGTCTAATATCTGAAAAGCTTTAAGGATGATCAATCTTATAATGACTTCAAAGGTCATTTTTGGCATTCTCAACAAAATTATCATTTTTCCCTTCCCGAAAGTTATTTTGGGTCATTTTTGATTGAGTCTAAAAGTCGAATTATGAAAATTATAATGACCTTGAAAGTCATTTTTGGCTTTCTCAACAAAATCACTGTTTTACCCTTCTTGGATTTCCCTTGGATCATTTTTGGTTGAGTCTAAAAGTCGAATTTTGAAAACCTTGTAAAAAAAGTTGATGTTTTGCTAAAGAGAGTTTTTAAAGTCTTAAAAGTTGGAAATTTTGAGTTTGTAGGGTCCTCTTGAGTTTTGAGTATCGAAATACAATTCTAACGATTCCATCAGCTCCGGAATGTAGAATCTGGTCTAGGAGGACTTACAGAACTCAATTTGGAGTTAAAACTAAGATTTTGGACCTAAAGTTGCATTTTTAATTGATTTTAGATCATAATTTGGCTTTGGTCAACATTTAAAATTCGAAAGCCCTAATCAAAATTCTTACAGTTCCACTAATTCTAGGTGGTGAAACTAACGCTAGAAATGATCTCGTCATAATTTTTAGAGTTTTCGAGGGCAGTTTGGATATTTTGAGTTTTAACTAGTTTCTTTGAGTTTTATCGAGTTTCGGGCCAAGGAGGCCTCAAACTCGAATTTTGATGATTCCAGTGAGTCTGGAAGGTCATTTCTAGTAGGATTCCATGTCTGATTTTTGTTCACGGGGTTTCGAACGAATCCCGAGGGTCTATTTTGAGATTTTTTATAGCTTGTTTTGTTGATATTTGGTGCAGCCACCTATGTACTCCGCATTCGCAGGGTTACCCTCCGCGTTCATGGAGTGTAGTGTCTCTTGACCACTGCATTCGTGGAGGTGGTCTCCGTATTTGCAGAGTGTATTTGGTTCCTTCTCCGCGTTAGCGGATAGGCACTCCACGTTCGCAGAGTGTAGGGTTGATCTGGCCTCCGCGTTCGCAGGTGCTGATCTGCGTCCGCAGAGCATTAAAATGCCTGAAATAGTGTAATATTTTAAAATAGCAGATTTTTCCATTTTCAACACACCAAGCTCGGTTTTTAGAGAATCTTCAAAGTTTTTCAAGGCAAGATCATCGGGTAATGTTTTCCTAACCTAAGTTTTCAATTCCCATTGATTAAATTGTATTTTTTAACTTAGAAATTGGAGTTTTTAATCGAAGAAATCGGGGTTTTCTTCGGCTTTGATTTCTAATACTAAATTTAATTCAAACCTTATTTTAACTCCATTTTTGAAGAAGTTTTCACCATTGAAATCCTTACTAATTGAGAAACATATTCATGTTTTGATTTTCAGATTTCAAGTACTTTTTTAGACATGAATTTTTTTACCATTTTACCCTTTTCATTCAGATTGCTTGATTTTGGTATCATTAGATTCGTAATGTGATTGTGATGTTATATTTGACTTGATTACGGTGATTTGGAGCATCATAGAAAAGGAAAAGGCTTGATTTTAGACTTCTACTAAGGCAAGTGGACTTCTAACCTTTAGCTAAGTATGATGAACGTTATATTCTCCTATGTGTGTAGATTTTACGTGAAATGTAGTATGAAATGGGTTAGGATTGTACCTTCGTAGGCTTTGATCATGGGATATCGCATTGGGCATTAGTAAATATTGTAAACTCTTGTCTTATGAATCAAATGTGGAATTCCTGTTAATTATGGAAATTGTGAAGTTAATTGATGTTGATACTGAAAATCATGTTGTGAATACTTAAGGACTTGTGGATTATTCAGAATTGATTGTTGAGTTATATGATTCATGTGGACATCTTTCATATTCTTATTCTCATGAACATGATTATTGTGCTATGATTACATGCTTCGGTTGATGTCCCATTGATGATGAAAAGTATAAGGGAAATAGTTTTGGCTAGAAAAAAAAAAGAAAAGAAAAGTCAAAGAAAAATGGTTCTGTCTAGAAAAAGAAAGAAAGAAAAGAAATGAAAAGTCGAGGGGACATGGTCCTGGCTAGATATGAAAATAAATGTCAGAGGAAAATGGTTCCGGTGGATTCATGGTCCATGTGAGGCCCACATGGGTTCTATTCTGATACGATCAGTGAATGTGTATCGTACAATAGACATGCATCATGATTATTTGACATTGCATCATATTGCTTACATTTCATAGCATTCACTCCATTTCATATCACCCCTTCTTTATGATGTTGTATGTGCTACATGTTATGGATAGATTGCCTTGATCTTGTACGTGCATAAGATGGAAGTTATGAAAAAACTATATTAAATGTCGATAACTTGACATGCTAAATTGAGAAAACTTGATTATGTGAACACTATGAATGCTAATGACATTGATAAACTATTGTACTACTTGACTCTGGAATCCAATTGTATATTCTAAGACAATGTCCTATGATACGTTGTTGTATATATATTGTTGTTGTGCTGGGACTTTTATTAGTGCAGATGTGTAGTTTGGCGGTATGTGGTTGGGCGGATAGGAGTACTTGTGTTCTTCATTGATTTACTTTAGATTAGTATGCATTTGTTGAGTTTCATGTTGTTTGGTGCTCACCCCTTGCTACATTTTTATATGTTGTGAGCCCGGTCACATATAATAGATCTTCCCGGTTACAAGATCGAGCTCTTGGATCCCTTGTGAGGTAGCTTCTTGTTTCTTTGCCAGACCTTTGAGGATTCAATTTTATGTTATGCTCTATCTGAGAACTAGACATTAAGACTTGTATTATCATTTGAGTATTCTTATATTAGAGGCTTATGCATGTGACACTAATTTTGGGATATTTGTAGTTTGGTTTTCCTTATGATATCCATTACTATAGAATATCTTATCATTCACTCTTGTTATCGTTCTGGGTTGTTCAGGTCTGGCTGACTCACCTTGGTGGGTTAGGTGAGTGGCATCACATTACAAAAAGACCCTCAAATGGTTGGGGGTTTATTGTGGAGGTTAATAATAACCCCCATAAATTGTATCTAATTGTGGCAATTTGAATAACCCCTCAAATTGATATGAAATTTGTGGCGTTCATTGACTGTGGTAACTCTAGAAATTAAAATTCCATAATATTAAGGTGGGGACCTTTTCTTTTCATGTCATTTTCTCCAACACTATTGTACCTTCTCTTCTCTCCAAATTCTCTCAATTTATGGTTGCACCCTAATTAACATCTTAAGGTTTATGCATAGACATCGATTTGATAACATTGGTGTCGTTGTTATTAGATTCATTGGCATCACTAAATCAATTGGCATATTCAACATTGGCGTCTAAAAGTTTAATTTGACATTGTCAACTGTGTCAATAACGGCATTGATGTGTACGGAGCTCTGACATACGTGTGTTGGACCGTTAATTTTGCTGCCAAAGGAAGGAAGTGTACCTATCTCAAGGTCACTTGGAACATCTATCTAAGTACCCATCCATAAAATATAATACAATTAGGCATACTTTTCTTCTTCTTAGTGTCACATTCCAAGACTAGGGCCTGGACGTGACATGACAAATGGAAAACCCGAAGCCTCTTTGCATATCATTTACACATCCTTGGTTGCGGAAGCATAATTAAACAATCAAGCAAGTAACAAACAATTCTAAGGGAAGCGGGACTTTGGATGGGGATGACTCATGATATGGGGATGTTACTAAGACTTGGGACTTCCATTACGTCATCAACAAATATAAGGGAATAGAGACTAAGGGAAGTCTTTCAAAATCACATAAACATAATGTGACTCAAGCCCAATACATATATTTTCACATCCAACAACACCTCTAATATGAATAGAACGGGGACCAAGACATCTCCCAGACTGACCCACAAAAGATAAGTATCAAAAATATACAAGTCTTAATTAAGGCATGAAAGTAAAGTGGATATTGTCCCCAGAGTGGAGGACTCACCAATAATAGTCTTCAAATGATCCGGCTAGCCACGTGGAAGAGGAGGATAGATAGGCTGCAATGCAAGCAAAGAAGCATAATCCATAATTAACAACATTCATAATCATGATTAATGAGTATGACATCAATATGATATATATGGTCAACGCTTAAGTAAAACCATGTATGGAGATAGTCAAGTTTGCATAACATAACATACATATGTGGGAGAATACCTTAACCGACACATAAGACCAAGTAAGCTACTATTTGGAATTCTGATGTTTTCCTCCTTACCGGAAAAGGAGTGGTCTACTTGCCAAGGTAAACCAAAATTGACCCTATGTAGTGGGTAGCGTGACCTAGTTGGATCCACTAGTAAAAGCCCATTTAGGTAAAATACCATGAACCTATGGTGGCATATGGTTAAGAGACCAAGACTTTATATAAGGACCCCTTGGGGTGAACCCCCACCTTAAGTCTCTTTCAGTGCTAAGTCTAGTCCCACAAAATATTTGACATAACCATAATTTAATCATAACTTGAATGACATGTAGAAACATAGAAACATGATAAGAGTATCTCATTCATATACTTGACCCTTACAAGTGAGTGTATACCTTATACTAGAGGGTAAAAACATTCATAAATATGACCCCTTCTAGTAGGCATAGCTTTACACATGAGGGTAGGACTTACAATATACTTGACCCCTTCTAGTGAGCATTAGTTTGCACGTGAGGGTAAAACACTTATCATACTTGACCCCTTTATATAGACAACATTCATTCACAAGAGGGTGAAATATAGCATAAGGGCTCAACATCTTACTTACAAATCATAGAAACCTTTCATGAGTTTAATGCATGCTTACGAGCCCATAATTTAACATATCATGCTTGTCTTACAACTCATGCAATAACATTTCATCATTATAAGAATCTTTGTCATGATAAGTTATTCAAACATGTTGGATATATGCTCATGTACTTAAAATCATGCAATTGAGTCATTGGGAATGAAAAATCAATTCATTTGGAAGATATTCAAATCAACCCACCAACCTTGTAGTAGAAAGCCCCAATTTAGGCATCATGAAATCCACCTCATATTCACAATCTTTCATGGTTTACATAGTTCACATCATGCATGGCTTCAATAAATATAAATCATTTCATAAAATGTGCCTTCAATAGGTATTCATGCTTAACAATTAATACTTAAAGAATCCAAACTTGATCCATGTATATATTGCATAAAATAGACCATCATAGAGTGCATAATAATAACATCATATGCAAGAGTTCATAAAATGCTTTCATGTAGTTGGAGAAGAAGATGGTTGGAATTGTGGGAAGGAAGGTCCCCACAATAAAACTCACATACCTTAGTGCGATTGTTTTAGAGGAGAAAATTTTGATTTAGAGATGGGGAACTCGAAACCCTAGCTTGGCCTTCTTGCTTGCAACCTTGGAGGAGGCTTGAGAGTGTTTGGGACTTAGAAATATTTTGGAGTGGAGGGGAATGAGTGAATTAGGGTTGAAAAGACTGAGAAGGGGTATTTGAGGGGTAAATTGATATAGTTTAGGCTTTAATTAATAGGAAATGTTGAATTTTCCCCTTTAAAAATCTAGTCAGACAGGACCACAAGAGCCCATTTATGGGTCGTGGTCCATTCTACGGGTCGTAGAAAGGGTTTTGTCTGTGTTAGCTTTTGAAATTTCTGAGACTGTTCCCTGATCCACGACATGAACTATGGCTCATAGAAGATTCTACAGGTCATCTGATAAGTTGTAGATCAAATTCTTGAAGAACCCCAATTTCACCAAGTCTGACCCTCATTCTATGAATAACACTTATGAGTCGTAAAATAATATATGATCCATAAAAACTCTCGTACAAAGTTGGTCCTCAAAATTGAGCTACTGGAATTGCTCAGGAACCACCATACGGCTTGTACCTCGACCTACGACTCGTAAACCCCTTCGTAACAACTGGCACTTTGAAAAATTTGCAGGACTCTTTTCTTGAACTTTCATACTTCTCTTGAGTGGGGTCTTACAATATCTCCCCCTTAGGAACATTCGTCCCCGAATGTGCTAAGGCAAGCTCTAAGGAACGTAATACATGCATTATATGCCAAATGTACCATATACAACAATGCAACACATGCACCATTAAACATTTTAAACTATGTATTAAATTGTATTTGCAATGCAACCTCAAAATCACATAACCATGCAAAAATAACATGAGAATGACATGCAATGAAAGGAGAATCTAGAATAGAAGAGATTATAGTACCTCAAGCTTGATCAGAATGGAAGAGATAGGGATATTGCTTTTTCATATAGGCTTTGGCATCCTTAGTGGCAGTTTCTACATATTGGTTACTCCAAAGAACCTAGATGGATGCAATATCTTTGTTTTGTAACCTCTTCACTTGCCTATATAATATTTCCATCGAAACTTCCTCATAAGTCAAGTTATCTTCCACCACACCCACAACATTCAAACGCATTATAGAACTTGGGTCACCTACACACTTCCTCAACATGGATACATGAAAGACCGGATGAGCCATACTCATCTCCATAGGAAACTCCAATTCATAGGCAACCTTACCAACCCTCCTCAAAATCCTATAAGGCCCTACAAACCTTGGGCTCAATTTTCCCTTCTTACCAAATCGGATCATACCCTTCATGGTTGAGACAATCAAATAGACCCAATTATCAACATTAAACTCAAGTTCTCTCTTTCTCACATCAGAGTAGGACTTTTGCTTACTTTGAGCCATTTTCAATTTCTCTCTAATCAACCTCGCCTTCTCCAAATCTTCCATAACCAAATCCGGACCTAACAAGGCAATTTTCCCCATATCAAACCACCCAACTGGGGATCAACAACATCTACCAAAAAGAGCTTCAAAGGGAGCCATTTTTATGCTAGAGTGATAGCTATTGTTGTAAGCAAACTCGATAAGTGGAAGATGCTCATCCCAACTACCCTTAAACTCCAAAACACAAGCCCTAAGAATATCCTCAAGAGTTTGAATTATCCTTTTAGCTTGACCATCCATTTGAGGATGAAAGATCGTGCTAAGTTTGACTTTGGTACCAAAACCCTTTTGGAAGGATCTCCAAAAATAGGAAGTAAATAGAGCACCACGATTCGAAATAATAGACAATGGTACCCCATGAAATCTAACCAACTCATGAATATATAGCTTGGAATAATCTTTGGCACCATAAGTTGTTTTAGCCGATACGAAGTAATCTAATGTTTTCATTCTATCAACAATAACCCAAATAAAATCAAAGTGTTTTCTAGTCTTTGGCAAACCAATCACAAAATCCATGTTGACCTCTTACCACTTCTATGTGGGAATCTCTATGTCTTGGGCTAGGCCACGCGGCCTTTGATGTTCGACTTTGGCTTGTTGGAAATTGTGAAAATCGGCTACAAACATGGAAATATCTCTTTTCATACCACCCCACCAATACACTTCCCTCAAGTCTCTATACATCTTTGTAGATCCAGGATGAATAGAGAAGGATGCGTCATGTGACTCCTTCAAAATTATGCCCCTCAATCCATTAATATTAGGCACACACAACCTTCCTTGGTATCTAAGGGCACCATCTTCCCCTTGGGAGAAAACCTCCACCTTACAATCCTTCACCAAAGCTTTCAATTCTAACAAAGTGAGATCAAGGTCTTTTTTCAACTTGACCTCCTCAATCAAAGAAGACTTGGAACCATCAACAACTACCATACCCCCATTTTTTACTTCATTCAACCTAACATACAACCTAGCTAACCGGTGAACTTCTTTAGCCAATTCTTTCTTGCCATCTTCAATGTGAGCTATACTCCCCATGGACACTCTACTTAGGGTATCATCCATAACATTAGCCTTTTCAGGATGGTAATGCATACTCATATTATAATCCTTGAGGAGTTTCATCAACCTTCTTTGCCTCAAATTAAGATCCTTTTGTGTGAACACATATTGGAGACTCTTGTGGTCGGTGAACACATCCACATGTAACCCATATAAATAGTGCTGCCATATTTTCAAAGCAAACACCACAACCTCTAATTCAAGATCATGGGTGGGATAATTACACTCATGCACCTTTAGTTGCCTAGAAGCGTAGGCTACGACTTTGCCATTTTGCATTAATACATACCCTAAACCAACCCTTAAAGAATCACAATAAACCACAAACCTTTCTAACCCTTTCGATAGAGCCAAGATAGGAGCAGAGGTAAGCTTGTATTTCAAAGTTTGAAAACTCTTTTTACATTCATCGATCCAAACAAATGTTTCCTTCTTATATGTCAATTTTGTCAAAGGGGAAACAATTGAAGAAAAACCATCCACAAACCTCTGATAGCATCCCACCAATCCCAAGAAACTCCTAACATCCATTGGAGTCAAGGGTCTAGGCCAATTTCTTATCACTTCCGTCTTCTTAGGGACCACTTTGATTCCATCACCTGACACCACATGCCCTAAGAATGCAACTTCTTTCAACCAAAAATCACATTTATCAAATTTTGCAAACAACCTTTCATCCCTTAAATTTTGAAACACTACCCTCAAATGATTTACATGATGTTCTTCACTTCGGGAATATATCAAAATGTCATCTATGAAGACCACTACAAACATATCAAGGTAGGGTTTGAAGACCCTATTCATAAGATCCATGAATATCACGGTGCATTAGTTAAGCCAAATGACATCACAACAAATTCAAAGTTCCTATATCTAGTCTAAAAAGCCTTTTTTGGGAATATCACACACCCTCACCCTCAATTTGTGGTATTCAGACCGGAGATCAATCTTAGAAAAGTGACGGGCCTCTTGTAGTTGGTCAAATAGGTCATTTATCATTGAGAAATGATACTTGTTCTTTATGGTGACCTTATTGAGTTACCGGTAGTTGATGCACATTCTAAGGGAGTTGTCCTTCTTTCTTACGAACAACACTAGTGCACCCCAAGATGACTTACTAGGCCTTATGAAACCCTTCTCCAATAAATCCTTCGATTCCTTTAACTCAGTTAGGGCCATACGACAAGGGGGAATGGAAATGGGTTGAGTATCGAGGAGGAAGTTTATACCAAAATCTATTTTCCTTTTGGGAGGAACACCGGGAAGCTCATCGGGAAAGACATCAAGGAACTCATTAACTACCAGGACTGACTCAATGGGAGGGGCTTTAGACTCAACATCCCTAACCCTTATAAGATGGTATATGCAACCCTTGGAAATCAATTTTCGGGCCTTAAGACAAGAAATGAACATACCCTTAACCACCGAATTATGACTTTCCCACTCAAAGATGGGCTCATTAGGAAATTAAAACTTAACCTTACGAGTCCTACAATCAATGGATGCATAGTATGCATGTAACCAATCCATCCCAAGAATGATGTCAAAATCTACCATGCAAAGCTCAACGAAATCACAAGGCAAGACTTTATGCAATATAGACACGAGATAACCTCTATAGGATTTTCTAGCAATAATGGACTCACCATTGGGGGTAGACACCTCAAAGGGTTCACATAATGTTTTGGGAAACACATGAAGCTTATTAGCAACAAAAGGAGTAATGAAAGAAAGTGTGGCACCCGGATCCAATAAAGCATACACAATATAATAAAAAATCTTTAACATATCGGTAATAACATCGGGCACCTCCTACACTCCTTGTCTCGCTTGAAGAGAATAAAATCGATTGTGATGTGGAGAACCCTTTTGTTGGCCACCTTATTCTCTTTTATCAACATAAGCACCTTGAGTCAACAACCAATTGAGGATCATATTTTGAGAGCATGTTGAACTTAAGGGAATACTCCCTCACACTCATGGAGCCTTGTTTGAAATTCATAAACTCCATCATCGTTGCCTCTCTTAATTCGATAGGAAAGAAATGATTGAGGAAAGAGGCCTTGAATTTCTCTTATGGAATGGGATCATTCCCCTACCTCTCTTCCTTCCATTGAGTAAACCAAATTTGTGCAAGGCCCTTAAGTTGATAGGCCACAAGTTCTGCCTTATCTTTTGAACTCACCCCCATGATAGCAAGCACTTTATACATCTCATCAATGAATTCTTGGGGTCCTTTTCTGTTTTGGAGCCATAGAACTCCAGAGGGTTCATCTTTGTAAAATCCCTAACTCTTGAAGACGGGATGGGGGCATGAGGATCTTGGGCTCCTTGGTTCAATTGGTTGGTCATGGCTTATGCCAACATATCAATGATATTCTGGTACTCGGTGTGAGTGACCCCTTCTTCTTCTTGGAGAGCTTGAGGAACTGGAGGGGCCGGATCACCCTCGGGTGTAGGAGCTCTTTGTGGAATTCTCCTTGGCGGCATAATCTAAAAGAACAAAATACTAACCATTAGGAAAAGGGAACCTTAGTTCAATTGTATAGCACGACATAGAGTTTGAAGAAGTGAATCATTTCCTAAAATGTCTCATAGCCTCCTATTCATAGTTATGGCACACTTCACAACCATGAACAAGACCCTACTTGATGCGGTGTATTGGATTTTTTAGGACCATTTACAAACCTAGTGCTCTAATACCAAACTTTTCACGACCTAAGCTAGGGCCTAGACGTGACACGGCGAATGGAAAACCCAAAGGTATCCCAAACAAGCCTCTTAACGTATTGTTTGCACATCCTTGGTTGCGAAAGCATAATTAAACAATCAAGCAAGTAACAAATAATTCTAAGGGAAGCGGGACTTTGGACTCAAGCTATAGGGAGGTTTTAGAGGAGAGGATTTGATGAATCACATAACAAATAAGGTCTAAGGGGCGGGTAAGTATGACTCATGCCATGGGGATGTTACCAGGACTTGGGACTTCCATCACTTCGTCAACAAATATCAACACATATAAGGAAATAGGGACTAAGGAAAGTCTTTCAAAATCACATAAACATAATGGGATTCAAGCCCAATACATACATTTCCATATCCAACGACACCTATAATATGAATGGAACAGGGGTCAAGACATCTTCTGAGCTCACTCTAAAAATATAAGTATCTAAAATATAAAAGTATTAATTAAGGCATGAAAGTAAAGTGGATATTATCCTCGGAGTGGATGACTCACCAATAATAGTCTTCAAATAATTCAGCTAACCACGTGGAAGAGAAGGATGGATAAGAGCTTTGGTTCTTACATGGTTAGATCATGTAGGCAAAAAAATGTGTTAGCACTTGAAATGTACTAAGTATGTGGGGTGTAATGCAAGCAAGGAAGCATAATCCATAATTAACAACATGCATAACCATGATTAATGAGTATGACATCAATATGACATGTATGGTCAATGCTTAAGTCAAACCATGCATGGAGATAGTAAAGCTTGCATAATATAACATACATATGTGGGAGAATACCTTAACCGACACATAAAACCAAGCGAGCTACTACATGAAATTTTGATGTTTTCCACCTCACCTGAAAATGAGTGATCTACTTGCCAAAGTAAATCAAACTTGACCCCATGTAGTGGGTAGCTTGACCTAGTTGGATCTACTAGTAAAAACTCATTTTGGGAAAATAACATGAACCTATGTTGGCAAATAGTTAAGAGACCAAGACTTTATACAAGGACCCATTGGGTCGAGCCCCCACCTTAAGTCTCTTTCAGTGCTAATTCTAGTCCCACGAAATATTTGACATAACCATAATTTAATCATAACTTGAATGACATGTAGAAACATAGAAACATGATAAGATTAGATCATTCATGTACTTGACCCATACAAGTGAGTGTATACCTTATACTAGAGGGTAAAAACATTCATAAACTTGACCCCTTTCTAGTAGGCATAGCTTTACACATAAGGGTAGGACTTGTAATATACTTGACCCTTTCTCATGAGCATTAGTTCGCACATGAGGGTAAAACACTTATCATACTTTACCCCTTCATGTAGACAACTTTCAGTCACAAAAGGGTGGAATATAGCATAAGGGCTCAACATCTTACTTATAAATCATAAAAACCTCTCATGAGTTCAATGCATGCTTATGAGCCCATAATTTATCATATCATGTTTGTCTTGCAACTCATGCAATAACGTTTCATCAACATAAGAATATTTGTCATGATAATTTAGTCAAACATGGTGGATATATGCACATGTACTTAAAATCATGCAATTCAGTCATTGGGAATGAAAACTTAATTCATTTGGAAGATATTCAAATCAACCCACCAACCTTGTAGTAGAAAGCCCCAATTTAGGTATCATGAAATCCACCTCATATTCACAATCTTTCATGGTCTACATAGTTCACATCATGTATGGCTTCAATAAATATAAATCATCTCATGAAATGTTCCTACAATAGGTATTCATGCTAAACAATTAATACTTGAAGAATCCAAACTTGATCCATGTATATAATGCATAAAATAGAACATCATAGAGTGCATAATAATAACATCATATGCAAGAGTTCATAAAATCCTTTCATGTAGTTGGAGAAGAAGATGGTTGGACTTGTGGGAAGGAAGGTCCCCACAATCAAACCCACATACCTTAGTGTGATTTTTTTGGAGGTGAAAATTTTGATTTAGAGATGGGGAACCCAAAACCCTAGTTTGGCCTTCTTGCTTGCAACCTTGGAGGAGGCTTGAGAGTGTTTTGGACTTAGAGATGTTTTGGAGTAGAGGGGAATGAGTGAATTAGGATTGAAAAAGGTTGATAAGGGGCCATTTGAGGGGTAAAATGGTGTAGTTTAGGCTTTAATTAATAGGAAATATCAAGTTTTCCCCTTTAAAAATATGGTCGGACAGGACCAGGAGACCCCATTTACAGGACTTGGTCCATTCTATGGGTCGTAGAAAGGGTTTCGTCTGTTGTTACTTTTGAACTTTCAGAAACTGTTCCCTAA
Organism: Solanum aculeatissimum; assembly: GCA_038996855.1. Classification (NCBI taxonomy): domain Eukaryota; kingdom Viridiplantae; phylum Streptophyta; class Magnoliopsida; order Solanales; family Solanaceae; genus Solanum; species Solanum aculeatissimum. Next base: position 35,748 of record JBCEWC010000371.1, on the reverse strand, counting down.
TCGACAAATCCACGACACGGCCTACGGCTCGTAGGAGATTCTACAATTCATCTAATAAGTCGTAGATCAAATTCCTGAAGAACTCCATTTTCACCAAGTTTGACCCTCATTCTACGAACAACATTTACAACTTGTGAAATATTATACGACCTGTAAAAACTCTCGTACAAAGTTGATCCTCAAAATTGAGCTACTGAAATTGCTCACGAACCACCATATGGCTCGTACCTCGACCTACGACTCGTAAACCCCTTCGTAACAACTGGCACTTCAGAAATTTTTCAGGACTCTTTTCTTGGACTTTCATACTTCTCTTGAGTGGGGTCTTACACTTAGTGTCAATTTTATTGAAAATTTGGTATAGATTGGTTAATATATTTGCTTGTGTAGGTTTTTCTGTAGATTTTTTTTGAATATTTGGTCAGTTATCTGGCATTCAGTTTCCATGTGTTTGATTACAGATGAATGCGACGACTGATGAGGTTTATGCACAAGTGTCAGTAGTTCCCGACAATCAGGTATTTTAGTTGCATAAATTTAGTTCCTTACTTAAAATTTGATTAATACAAGCATTGTCAGGGTGATTTTACTCTGTTTTTAGCATTGCTATTTGATAGCTAAAATTGGAGCTTTATTCAAGAAAAAAAATAATAGAATGAGGCAAAAATAAAATATGTTGGTTGGCTAGGAAGGTGGTATTATCATTAACTTGGATTTGTCACTCTTTTTTAGAATTCTTTTTAATAAAGTAACAACTTGTTAGAGTGTTTGTGTATAATAGTACTGAAACCTATGGAAATGTTTGTCGCCATAGGACATGAAAATCTTATGTCATCCAGTAATTTGATTTGCATTTAACACATGTTAATGTATTCCAGACTACTATCAAGCAGCTATAGTTAGAAGAAGAGACTGGTTCCATATGTCTGCTTTAAATGTACAAACTGTTTAGTAGGAAGGAGAATTCTCTCCTCTTGTTAGTTTAATCCAACATTTATATGTGTTTCTTTACATTTTAGAGGATTAAAGGTGAGATACTTGTTGAAGTCAATTTTGGTGTCATCATTATTTCATATGTCCTTTGAAGTGATTTTACAATCTTGAAGAAAACTTGGTTCCTAGCTGTGAACTACATCCTTTATTTTGGAGCTTACATTATATGACACTTCTAAGTGTTATTGATTTTTTAATCTATTTCCTCTTAATGCAGATCAAATACTGATTTCGTTAATGGGGGTACGTACCTTTTCTTTCAACTCCATAGGCAAAGCCTATTCAAGTAGCATGAATAAATAACCCTTCTAAAACATCTAGGACTACTGTGGTTCAAGCTACTAGCTAACTTACTTCTTTTCGGGGAGGATTCGGCCCACATCTACACTGCTGAGATTATTTCTGTTGTTTCTCACCTCCATAGTTATTTGTTTTTTATTTTCATGGAAAGACTACGGACTAGTTTTTAGTTCTATTAGTGGATAACTGAAAGAAAATTTATTGCGCGATTTCACAAAAATTTAGAATCATTTGCAGTATTCCATTGATCTTTTAGATTTATATTATGGTTGTGTGCAGGTAATGCTGATTGATTTTCACATTGCTAAGCAATTTGATGAGAACATGAGATGCAACTCTGTGTGGGACTATGGAATATATGGCACCTGAAATTGTTCTTGAAAAAGGTCATGATAAGGTTGTAGACTGGTGGAGCATGGGAGAACTATTGTATGACATGCTAATGGGAAAAGTTTATTATTTTGTCTAATAAGTTGCCCTGAATTTTGAATTCCTTCGGTCGGTTGCAGCAGTAGTGAAAAATATAAAACTTTAGTAATAAATATGTTAAAAGTAGGGGTAAGCTAGTGATGTACATTCATTGTTGCTAGCATTTTTGTCTAGTGATTCACAGTCATTGTTGAAAGGGGTAAGCTACATTTCATTCTATGATATGATCCATGTGTTATGAAAATATGTGTAAGATTCCAAAGCTCTCTATAATATGTGGTTAAATAATGACAAACTTGATCATTTGTTGAACTTTTTGCAAATTAGTGATGGGTGTCAAGGAGAAAATCTGGTCAGAAGATGGCAAAATGACATTCATATTCACCAGCTTATTGTCACACCAAAGCTCTTGAAAGAAAAATGAGGACATGTTAATTTTACCATGGATATAGATGTATTGAATAATTTTTTTTGTTTCTTATAATCTTTTGGCGCAAGTGTATTGAAAGTTTGCTTACTTGTAATATTTTATAGTCAGACATTTTTTTAATGATTAATAAAATATTAGTATTTTACTTATAAAAATATTTCTAGTGCATTACTTTTATTTTATGAATATATCCAGTTATTAATTATATTAAAATTTGTATTAGCTGCAATCTAATTATATATGAAAAATGAAAGTTATTTGATTGTCAAAATATTGTGGAGGTGATAACTCAGACAAAATTAATGGATAAAATTTGATAAACAAAAGCGGAGGTTTAGGACCCCGCAAAAATGAAATAGAATAACCACCGTAGCCCCCCCTAATTTATTGCGACGGACGTAAATGCGGGAGTTTCGGAAACTGCCGCGACAATGAATTGCGAGGGTTATTAACCCCCGTTATCTGCATTTTTAACCCCTGCTAAATGAACCTTTTTTTGTAGTGTCACACCCAGATTTTGGGTAGTGACAAAAACCTTGTAAAGAGTTGGGATTTTACTAAAGAAAGAGTTTTTAAAGCTTAAAGTTTGAAATTTCAAGTTGTGTGGGTCAACTTGAGTTATGGGTGTCAAAATGCAATTTCTTCGATCCCATCAGCTCCGCAATGCAGAATTTGGTCTAGAAAAACTGGTGGAACTAAATTCAGAGTTAAAATGGAGATTTTGGACCCAAAATTGTATTTTCAGTTGAATTTGGATCATAGTTGGACTTTGGTCAATATTCAAAGTTCGGAAGCTTAAATCGAAATTCTGACAACTCCAGTGGTTTCTGATAGTGAAACTAACGTTGGAAATGGTTTCATTGTAATTTTTAAAGTTTCAACAGGCAGTTTGGATAGTTTGAGTTTTAACTAGTTTCTTTGAGTTCTATCGGGTTCCGGACCAAGAAGGTCTCAACCTCGAATTTTGATGGTTTCACTGAGTTCGGGATGTCATTTTTTGCATATTTGATTTGTGTTTGCGGGATTTTGAATGAACCTTGAGGGTCCATCTTGTGTGTGTAATTTAATAGCTTATTTGGATTGCAATTTGGTGCAGTCACTTTAATGCTCCACATTTGCGAAGTTGTTTTCCGCATTCGTCGATGGTTATCCCCCTTGTGCTCTCATTCGTGGAGGAGGTCTCTTCGTCCGTGGGGTGTTAGGTTGTCTGACCACCATGTTCGCGGGAGACCCTCTGCGTTTGCGGAGTGCATTTGATGTCTAAAATAGTGTGTTTAATTAAAATGTTGAGTTTCTCATTATTTACCATTTTTAATATTCTAAGCTCAATTTTGAGGAGATTTTTCAAGGATTTTCAAGATAAAACTTTTGGGTAAAGTATTCCTAACTTATATCTTCATTTTGGGGGGGATTGTTTTAAAGGATTTTCAAGACAAGGCTTTTGGTAACATATTTCTAACTTACATCTTTGATTTCTATTGATTAATTCATGATTTTGACATCAAAATTTGGGTTTTGAATTGGAAAATTGATGTTTTCATAGACATTGGTTCTTGATAGAAAAGTGATGAATTGGAGCTCATTTCAAGCCCTTTTTCGAAATGGTTTTCACTATTAGATTCCTTATTACTTAGAGAACATTTTCACGTACAAATTTTCAGATTTTTGGAAACCTTTCGGTATGAGATTTTTGGACCATTTTGTCTTTTTCACCCGAATTTCTTGATTTTGGTGTCATTAGTTTCATAATATGTTTGTGATTTTATATTTGACTTGATTGTGATGATTTGGAGTACTGTAGAAGGGGAAATGGCTTGTATTTGACTTGATTAAAACTTTGATTAAGGCAAGTGAACTTCTAACTTTTTGTTAAGTATGATTGAATTTTGTATTCTACTATGTGTGTGGATTTGGTGAATTGTGGCATGAGATAGGTTAGAATTATACTATTATAGGTTTTGATCATGGGATTTCAGATTTGGTAATTGTAAGTGTTGTGAATCCTTGACTTACAAGATAATTGTGAATTTGTGATACTTGTGAACTTGTGATGATATTGAGATCGTGATGATATCAAGATTGTGTACATTGTATTCACTATTACTTGTGTATTGATACATGTGATGGCTACGGTCGAGAGATGCGCAAAGTAACATGTGGATTGGTGGTCGAGGTTTCTATTGGCCGATGATATCTGAGGTTTCTTCTGGTATGCCGAGGTAATATTTTGGCGGATGATATGGTTGAGGTTTCTTTTGGTCGTGTTAGCATTGACTAAGGTTTCTACCGGCAATATTCATGGATACAAGGTCCATGTGAGGCCCCCATGGATTTTGATCTGAGTTTATCAGTGGATGTGTATCGTAGGATAGATATGCATCATGATTACTTTACATTGCATCGCATTGTTTACATTTCATAGAATACATTATATATGCTACGTGTGATGCATAGAATGCTTTGAACCTTGTACATTGTTGAGATTAATCTATTGAAAGGTTATGATATATATCAATGACTTGAGCGTTGTACGTCGTGAAGATCGGACTATTGGGATACTGTGTTATGAGGCCATGACTACTTATATTACTGATAGACTAGTGTACTACTTGACTCTAGGAATTTGTTGAATATTCTGGGATATTATTCCATAATGTGTATATATATAAATATTGTTGTTGTGCTGGGACTTTTCTGTGTGCAGGTGTGTAGCTCGACAGTATATAGTTGGGTGGATAGGAGTACTTGTGTTTTTCATTGCTTTACTTCAGACTTAGTTTCCATTTGTTAAGTACCATGTTGTTTGGTGCTCACCCCTTGCTACATTTTTTGTTGGTTATGAGCCTAGTCCCTCTTGGTAGATTTTCTAGTGTTAGGATTGAGCTTATGGATTTCTTGAGAGGTAGTTGCTTGTCTCTTCGGTAGACCCTCGAGAATTCTTTATTATGCTATGTTCTGTTCGAGGACTAGACATTGCGACTCGTAACTTCTTTTAAATATTATTATTAGAGGCTTGAACATGTGACATCAGTTCTAAGATGGTTTTAATTTGGTTTCCTTATGCTTACCTACTATTTTAGACTGCTCTATCTTCTGCTTTTATTATTGTATTAGACTGTTCAGGTTTAGGCTGACTCGCCTTGGTGGGATAGGTGAGTGTCATCATCACACTCGAATTTCGGGTTGTGACAAATTTTCGGAATCATAGCAATGCAAGTGTTGGTATAAAACTTGGTGAGGGAATTTCCTCACAAGAATGATTTGACAGCATTATGAGCATGCACGGAAACTATACTCCAACATATATGGTAGAACATTCCACTCAGTCGTCCATCATGGCATACAAAGTTGTTGGGATCAATAGAGAAAATAATGTTAGTCACTTACTTAAGCTCTAGGGTGGTATCTAACATAAAGTTATCTTCCTCCATGATGCAACTATCCATGTTGTCAAGGACACTAAAATTAGTATTCACAGATTCTTGAGCAAAAAAATCTCATAGAGGCTCACATCTCCGATTCATTCACTATAACTTTATTACTTTCTGGCCGATTATCATGATTATCCTATATTCTTCTGATATTCAAATTCCTTCTTTGTATTTAATATTAGCATAGAAGTAGGCAGCGTTGGCACTCCTTCATTGAACTATTTGACTCTTGGTTTTTTGCATAAAACATAATTTTCAACTTTATGTTATCTGGTGAAAATAGCTTTGTACTTGGAGAATTCACATCTGTTCTCTAGAGTATTATCAGTAATACATTTCTTCTATAATTTTCTGATCAAGTTTTTCAGTCTCTTAGGTTTTCATAGATGTCCCCGAACATATCTCTAGACCATGCCTTAAGAGTTCTAGTAGTGTTTTTAGTTTTTTGTTGAATAATATAAAAGGGCTTTCCATGGATGGTGATATTCCAACTATTTTGAATCATCTATAGAAACATATATAGGATAGTAGGCCTACAAGTTCAAAAATATGAGGTATGTGATTCCTTGAGTGTTTTCCTGCATTAGATCTACCAGGAGAGGGGCATGATATGAGCATGTTGTAGAGAGGTGGATAACTGAAGTATTGTTAAGCTTATTGAACCAGTAGACAAGCCTATTGTGTTTCTTCCAAATGTTTTGCGAAGAATCCCTATTATCATATCATGCAATTTTTAGACCTATGAATTGGTAGAAAAGGTGATCTGCCAAGACGATATGGTGGCATCTTCCAATGTGAAATTGGAATGTGTGTAGCTAAGTATAATGGTACCATTGATGTTGAAGACAATGTGATTGCTAGACTGGACGCCATGAAGAATGGATTGGTCAGATGTGTGCGGAAGGAAAACCGAAGGCACAGAAGTTGATAGTGGAGTCGGATAATGTTATAATACTTGTCCAGTATGTCAATGGTCACCCCGAGCCAAATGAGATAATAGAGTGCTGGCTGAAAGAAATGTTCAACTTGCTGGAAGGTATAACTTGTTCAATGTATCAAGTGTATGAAGAAGCCATGACCTTGTATATCTAAACGCTTGTATTTTGCAAAAAAAAAAACCCATTCTTTGCATCTATTAGCTTATTTGTTGTCAATGTTTAAGAAGGAAAAAAACATATATTATTTTAAGAAAAAACCTCAACTATGACAAACTGACCTGGTTTTAAAATACATGATAGGATAAAAATAGGATTAGAAATCGTTGATTGTGTATATAGGATGTGGTACAAATGGTAAATCATATCAAATTTTGGTTTATAGATTGAAAAATCTTGATCTTCATATCAATACGATAATAAATCAGACAATGCTCAATCTTTCGAAATCATATATCTAAATGAAAGGGAATGTGAGACGTCTAACGAAAAACTTAAACAATCTCGAGAAGAAACAAAGAAAAATGATCACAACAAGGAAATTAAAATCCAAGACTTAACAAATGTCACAGGACCTCTACTTTTTTTAGACGTGAATTCATAACATTTTTATTAAAAAATGAGCCTCAAACTTTTGAAGAAGCTATGGCTTCTTCGAAAGCACAACATTGAAAAGTGATAGTCAATAATGAGATTGAATTCTTAATGAATAATCTTTAAAGGAAAATGAAAGATGACCCCACTATTGACAAATATAAATCAAGACTTATCGTTAAAGGATTTAGATAATGTGAGGGTCTAAATTATTTTGATATATATGCGACAATAATTAAAATTACATCAATTCAAATATTAATAGTGTCAGCTACTATGTATGGTGATGTGGAAACAACCTTCTTAAATGAATATTTAAAGAAGAAATCTACCTGAAGCGTTCATGGTTCTTGGAATGCATGTCAAATTGTCAATCTTTCTACAATCTAAAACAAGCACCCCAATAATGGCACCCAAAATTTGATTATATAATATGGTCAAATGATTTTAAAATCAATGAGTGTGACAAATGTGTTTACGTTAACAATACTCCAAATCAACTCATCATCGTCAGCTTATATGTGGATTATATGTTAATAACGAGCAACAACACTGCTATTCTAAATTTTAGTAAGTGTATATTTGCTAGAAAATTTGATATGAAAGACTTGAGAGTTGTGTATTTAATGTTGAGAACTAAGATTCACAAAACTCCTCAAGGCATAGCATTATTTCAATTTCATTACATCAGAATGATGCTTGAAAAATTCAAGTACTAATTTCAAAAGTGCAAAAACACCAAATGATGTGAACCATGATTTTGCTAAGAATAAAGGTGAAAGTCAGTCTCAATTAGATTATGCTAGAGTGTTGAAAAGTTTGATCTACTTCATGAATCAAACATAGCTTGCGCTATAAATAAATTAAGTCGATATATGAGTAATTTCAACCAAAAACATTGAATGACAATGAAATGAATTGTCAGGTACTTAGAACTTATTCAAAACTTTGATTTACATCATATCATATATTACTAAAAGTGGGAACAAAAAAGTTAGAAAGTTGAAATACCAAAATACCCCTATAAAGTTGAGTTACTACAATGTTACCATTATTATATAAATATATATGATTATTATTATTATTAAATAGTAAAGTTAAGTTGTTGTCTATATTTTAATATATATATATAATAAAAATAAATAATTGTTAATCCAAAACTCTTCATATGACTATATAGTAAAACTGTACCTAACATAATTACAGGATAATGAATTGGTCATATTCCTATTTAATATTTAACTGTTTCGAGATTAAAAGGACACTCATATTCATGATCTGGACCTCTTTCTATTCCCTATTAATGGTCATTAAATATTTTTATTTATGATGAAAGGATTAAGGGAGTTTTATAACTTTGACATTCCACCATGAGCGAGCAAGCAAAATTGTTCATGAATGTATTTTCTTGGCTATTCTTCCGTGGTTTTCTTTGCAATTATGCCTTATTTTCCTCCATCAACCCAAACATCATGATTCGTGAAGGGAAAAGAAGAGTAAAGAAAATTGATGGTATGTATATAGTTTGTTTAGATTATTACTTTAGGATAACTTTAATGGTGATTGTGATCATAGAGATAATTAACAAAATAGATGTATCTAATTTTTTTTTAATTTTTTCCTTTATGTTATCATTTTTAATTGCAAAGTGAAAATGAAATAGAATATGAGTTCAAATAGATATGTTTAGTATAAAAACCCTATATACTATTTACACATTATATTGTGCATTCATTCACTTAAAAAGTAATTGATATTTTTTATACATATAACTAATATATTAATATTTCAAATTATCATATTACTAATACTATTATGTGTTGTAATATTAGTCAAAAAATTTGTAAATAATTTTAATATATTTAAACTAATTTGCCTTAAATACTCGTGCAATGCACGTGTCCAGAAACTAATACTACCTCTGTCCCATATTATATAGACATCTTTCTATAAATATTTGTCCCATATTATATGGGCACTTACTAAATTAGGATAAAATTAATTATTTTTTTCCATTTTACCCCTAACGTTAATTAGTGTATTAATAATTTTTTTCTAACTTAATTTAATGTAAATTGATATAAATAAAAGGGTAAAATGGTAAAATTTACTAGCACATTAATGATTTTTTAATAAGCGTGTAAAATGAAAAGTGCACATATTATATGGGATAGCGGGAGTATACAATAAACTTATGGGAACTAAGCTTTACGCCTTTGAATCAAACTATTTACCTCCATATATGTTTTAATACTATTCTTGCTGTACACGCTTTGCGCGTGATCAAAGTGTGTACCTCATTTGGTAACAAAAATTATAGAAAAAAAATTAGATTTAAACTATGAGCTTATGAAATGATAAATAACTCATTACAAAAGTAATTTTGATAAATTACTTATTTATAAAGGTCCTATATGTCATGGTAAATTAAAATTTTTCTTAGCGAGTATTTTCTTGATTAGGAAGTTTTAGGAGTCTTTTCATGGCTAGAAATCTTTATTTTATCATTTATTTCTATATATATTTTAAAGTCAATATCATAAATATAATTAAATAAGAATTTCAAGAAAAATGATAAAAAGACGATTTTGTCTAAGGAGAAATCTTTTAATGAAGGGCAAAAAGTTCAAACAATATTTCTAAGGGTTTTCACACTTTTTATATAGTATAAATTTTATGTAAGGACCCAGACTTTGGAAAGCCATGTCGATGCAATGTACACTGATTTTGAACTCATTTTAGGTGACTTATGATCATCATGACCCTCCCTCATATAACCATGTTCAAGAGGATTACATTGATTAAGCTTTTCATAAGAACCGTTAGAAGGGTCACCTTTAACTGGTCATATCTCTTAGCACAAGAAGAATTGGGTGGTATAAAACCTATCAAATTGAAGCTCTTTGATTTATCTTTCCAACGAATTCAATTTTACTTGATTACGAGTTCGAATGGAGAACTTATGCTCGTTTTCATAAAGCTATCTGTGCAGGGATCGTGTTTGGAATTTTGGCTAAGGCAATGCACCAAGAGACCCCAAACAGGTCGCGTGCCACTTGATGGTCCATGTAGAGGTCTTGTCTGACCTCACACAAGACGTGGTGAGGTACTTCGTGAAGGTCTCATCCTAAGAAATGATTCTAAGTATAATGTTACAGTTTCGTAACTTGTGTCACCTAGACAGACACCCAAAGAATCTGTGTGCTAGGAGATGGGTCTTGAGGCCTCTAGTGGAGTTGACCATGTTGTATTTTTGGGCAAGAGAAGTGCCACGAACCATTGCATGGGTAGTGTAACACCACACGGATTGTGTGGTGGCCCGTAAGGGTGTTGGCATGAAAATTTTCTAAGTACGGAATCCCCATCTCGGAACTTTATCAGTGAAATTTTGCCCAAGTGTAGCCTCACGGAAGGCCACACGATCCATGTGCCTTCAAACAGTTCGTGAGCCCTCCATACGAGACCCCTGGCAACATTTTGACTTCCACTTCATTAATGGCGTTCTTGCTCCTGGGGCAACTCTAAATATGCAACCTGTCCGAACCTCTTAATAATTTTACATGGCCCTGTGTAACGTGGGCTCAGTTTTTCCTTCTTACCAAATCTCATAACCCCCTTTATTAGTGACACCTTCAAGAATACCCAATCTCCTACTGAGAATTCTAACCCTCTCCTCCTAGCATCTGCATATGATTTATGACGACTTTGAGCTGTTTCTGGCTATTGTTGTATCACCCTAACTTTTTCCATGGCTTGTTGGACTAGATTTGAAGCAAGCAAGGTAGTTTCACCAACTTCAAACCATCCAATTGATGACCTATATTTCCTTCCATATAAAGCTTCATATGGTGCCATTTTGATGCTTGAATAGTAGCTATTATTATAGAAAATTTAATAAGTGGCAAATGGTCCACCCAACTACCCTTGAAGTCCAATTCACAAGCTCACAACATATCTTCAAGTGTTTTAATAGTGTGTTCTGCTTGACCGTCTATCTGGGGATGGAAAGTTGTACTCAAATTCACTTGCATTTCTAAACTCCTTTAGAAGGACTTCCAAAACTTTGCGGTGAACTGAGCTCCTCAATCAAATATAATAGATACTGGGACCCCATGTAGTCTAACTATTTCCTTGAGATATAACTTTGCATACTCTTCAGTTGTATAATCACTCCTAACTGGTAGAAAGTGTGCTGACTTTGTGAGCTTATCGACTATTATCCATATGGAGTCAAACTTATGAAATGAGTGAGGGAATCCAGTAACAAAATACATGTTGATCATATCCCACTTCCTAGTTGGGAGCTCTATACATTGCATATAACCTCCAAGATTTTGGTGTTCTACTTTAACTTATTGGAAATTTGGACATTGAGCCACAAATTCTGCAAGGTCCTTCTTCATGCCTCCCCACCAAAATATTCTTTTTAGGTCATGATACATCTTAGTTGATCCTGGGTGGATGGAATATCTTGAATGATGGGCTTATTCCATTATCCTCCTTCTTAGTCCATTAATATCAGGCACACATAATCTATTTTGACAATAAAGTACCCCACTGTGTAAGCTCAAATCCTTTTATCATAACTTGACTTACTTTTTGCTTAAGGCGTCGTAGCATAGGATCATTGAACTACTTCAACTTCACCTCAGTTATCAATGAATACTCTGCAATATTATGCATAATAATCCTATTCTTTAGAGTTTCAAGAAGGCAAACTCCCAAACTGGCTAGTTGACGTAGATCTTTGGCAATCCCTTGCTTTACCTCATTCTGATCGCTAGTATTCATGAGCATATTACGACTCAGAGCATCAGCTACTGTATTAGCTTTGCCTGGATGGTATAGTATATCAACATCATAATCCTTTATTAACTCTAGCCACCTCTGTTGCCTCAAATTTAGGTCTTTTTGCTTAAATATGTATTGCAGGCTCTTATGATCAGTATATATGTCAACATGAACCCTATACAAATAGTGGCAACATATTTTTAAAGCAAATACAACCGCTGCTAGCTCAAGATCATCTGTTGGGTAGTTTTTCTCATGTGGTTGCAATTGTCTCTGGGCATAAACAATTACCCTACCATGTTGCGTTAATACACACCCCAAGCTAACTCCTGAAGCATCACAATACACCGCATACCCCTTTGTGCCTTTTGGAAGCACTAGCACAGACGCAGAAGATAGCCTGCTTTTCAACTCTTGGAAGCTCCTTTCACATGCATCATTCCATTGGAACTTGGTCATCTTGTGTGTCAACTTAGTTAGAGGTGTAGAAATAGAAGAAAAACCTTCAACGAACCTTCTGTAATAACCTGCCAACCCTAAGAATCTTTGAACTTCCATGGGTGTTGTTGGCCTTGGCCAATATTTCACGGCCTCTATCATTTATGAATCAACCCTTATCCCTTCGTCGGATATAATATGACCCAAGAATACCACTAATTTTAACTAAAATTCACATTTGGAAAACTTGGCATACAACTGCCGATCGCGAAGAACTTGTAATACTTGTTGTAAGTGATTTGAATGGTTCTTTTTTGACCTTGAATATACTAAAATATCATCTATAAATACTATCACGTATACATCCAAGAACGGCTTGAACACCCTGTTCATTAAATCCATAAAAACTGTTGGTGCATTTGTTAGCCTAAATGACATAACAAGAAATTCAAAGTGACCATAATGTGTTCTGAAAGATGTCTTGGGTATATCTTTCTCCTTCACCCTCACTTGGTGATAACCTGATCTCAAGTCAATTTTTGAAAAGCATTTGGCACCCTGTAATTGATCAAATAAATCATCAATCCTTGGGAGGGGATATTTATTCTTAATTGTCACCCTATTTAATTGTCGGTAATGAATACACATTCTCAAAGTGCCATCCTTCTTACGTACAAATAACACAGGCACAAACCAATTGGAAGCTCTTCAGGAAACATATCAACAAATTCATTCACTATTGGAACAAATTAAATAGTCGGTGATTCTACCTCAACATCCCTCACTCTAACTAGATGACATATATATCCCTTTGAAATTATTTCCCTTGCTTTAAAATAAGAAATAAACTTATCCTTTGGTGCCCCAAAATTGCCTTCCCATTCAAGGACTGTCTCATTTGGAAAGTGGAAGTACACTATCTTAGTTTGACAATCCATGGTGGCATAGCAAGAAGCCAACCAATCCATACCCATTGTAACACAAATTCCACCATTTCTAACTCAATAAGGTCAACTAACATGTCATGTTCCCAAATAGTTACTATGTAGTTGTAACATACCCTTCTAGCCATAATAGATTCACTGGTTGGCATAGACACTTCAAATGGTTTGTTCAATAATTTAGGTATTTTCTTAAGCTTCCCAACAACTAGTGGAGTGATATATGATACTGTGGAACCAGGGTCAATCAATGCATATACATTATATGAAAAGATGGATAATGTACCAGTAACCACATCTGGTGAAGCTTCCAAGTTTTACCGATGGTGAAGCTTCCAAGTTTTACCAAGTTTTACCGAGTCCCTAGCTGCCCCTCTAACACCTCTACCACGACCTGTAGGAACTTGCTGACCTCTACCTAATGGAGGTGCTGATGATGATGATGCAACAACTGATCCAGTAGGTTGTGCTATACCACCCATGCGTCTTCTTGGGCAATCTCTTATCATATGCCCTTGCACCCCGTACCAATAACAAGCATCTGTCCCTATACGACATGTACCTAAATAACTCCTCCCACATTTTCTACAAGGCTGCTTAGGAGGCATTTATTGGATTGCTGAATAACCCATTGTTCGTGCACCTTGATCTTCACTTCTTTGCCCAAACTAATTACTTCTAGGCCCTTGAGGTTATGGTGGAGCACTAGCTGCCGAGTAGGAGGATGATGGCCTAGTTGACCTCTTAGAACCTCGAGGCCTAAACTTACCTTGGGATGGTGCAAACAGTCCTGTAGATCTGACTCTCTTGGACTTCCCCCTTTCTAACTCTTGTGCCATTTTTCTTTGCCTTTGATCCTTTAATTTTTGTGCAAAATCTTGCATCCTTGCTATATCCATATCTTTATTGAAAGAGGCAATGATATAGTCTCTAATAAGATACGAATCTAGCCTATCCACATATCGATGAACTCTATTTGCCATAGTAGCAACTACATTAGGAGCATACTTGGATAGAGAATTAAATTGAAGACTATAATCCCACGCACTCATATTCCCTTGATGGAGATTTAGTAACTGATCTTCACGGGCTTCTTAGATTTATAAGGCCAGGTAATGGTCAAGAAATGCCTCTTTGAACTCCTTCCAAGTAGTTAGAGGTGAATTTTTACCCTTAGATTGGTTCAAAGCTTCACACCATAGTATAACCACACCCTTGAATCTATATGCTACCAACTCAACAACTTTTGTACCACTTACGGACATAACATCAAAAGTGTGTTGGATCTGATCGATGAAATCTTGTGGGTCTTCATTGAGATCTGACCCGGTGAATGATGGAGGGTGTAAATTAAGAAAATCACGTATCCACATGCTGACTGCCTTACCTGCACCACCTGTACCTGTAACTGGGCCTTCTTATCTTTGACCTTGGCCAACAACTATACAAGTTAAAAGTTAGACTACATTTCTTAAATCTTGCACGGTAGCATCAATAGGTGGTTTTGGGGGATTTCCACTACTCCCTGATGCATCAGGAGATGGAGGAGTTAGAGAGTCTATGATAGAGACTCATCTTGGGCCTCACTTTGTTATCTCACCCAACTAGGTACACCAACTACCACTTCCACTTCTTTTCCTTTGTCTTTGCTTTTCCTTATTTCCAGTATACTTGTTGTACAAAACAATTTACAGGTTAGAGACAATCCACCTACAATATTTAGCTCTATGGCACGATCTAAAGAATGAAACAAAAGAGTGATAACTCCTAAATGCCCTGTAGCCTCCTACTTATAAATATGGTGCACAACACATTCATAAGCAAGACTCTACATAGACATGGCTTTGTAGACTCCCTAGGATGACCCGCTCTGATAACATTTTTGTCATGCCCAAAATGCCATTAAGGCAGACTGGCACACGTTGGAGACAAGTCTTGGGAGAACCAACATGTAATCATGCACTATCTATGAACATTATAAGGGATTTCCACACTCAACATGCCTTTAAGAAAGTAGATAGTAATAACAAGCCAAAAGGAAATGCATATGACTAGGCCGTTGGAGCCACGATGACTAAAATACAAGACATGTCACACTTTACTTTACGTAGTCTACAAGTCTCTAGATAAGAAACACTGTCTAATAAGGGTCAGGACGGGCCCCGTCTCAGTACTAACTACTATATAATACAAAACATAGGCTCTAGACACACAGAACTCTAAAGCAACCTGGAGCCCAATAACAACAACTGGATATCCTGTACTCCTATTGGGGATATTTACTAGCTCTTGTACCTGCAACATGAAATGCAGGTCGCCCGAGTGGGATATTAGTACGAGATAATGTACTGAATATGTAAGGCAAGGAGTACCATATATGAAATGTGAACTCAAATCAAATCATGCACTGCTGTATAGATAACGGACCACTTTTAGTAAAATTGTAGAATCAAATACTTTATGTCCTTTATTTTACTTTACCATTATTTATTGTATAATTTGTGCACAACATATAATACAAATGACCAACTGATCAATGGTAAATCTACATCGAGATCAACCTTGGCTAGGCTTTCCTTGCCCCTTGGGTTGCCCCCCATGATAGGATCGACCCTAGCTAGATGATTCTTCCACCCCTTGAGCTACCACCCATCAAAAATAACTTTACTTTATCTTTTATTTACTTTTGAGGTGATTCTTTTGGTGGTCACAACACTTTGAGATTGTAATGACCCGAAAATTTTTGAACTTATTATTGGTTGGTCTTGGATGATGTTATACTGGTCATGATTGGACTTTGGTATCCATGGGTTTCATTTAAGTGGCCGGATTCAAATTGGACCGTTTGGTGGCATTGAGAGGCCGTTTGGATAGTGTACTTTGAAAGCTTATATCTTTTGGTATGAGTTGAACTGTGTCGGATGATATATATCACATTGAAGCTCTTTGAGTTATCTTCATAACGCAATTGGTTTCACTTAATTCGAAGTTTGTATAAGAAAGTTATGGCCAAAACAGTGAGACTGCCCGTAACTGGAAGAACGCTGGAAATGAGGTTCTAGAAATGGGCTAAGGACTGGACCACAGACCGTGTGAAGGTCCACGGTCTATGTGAGGGCTCTTGGGAGGTTCCAGTGGGCTCATGGTGGCCAGGACCCCTGCCAAGGACCAAGGCAAGCCCCACGGACCACTCCACGGTCTGTGAGATCCTACACGAGCCGTGAGAGGTCCCGTGAAGTGGGGAAGAGACTTGGCAAGTTTGTGGGGCTGGAATCCGGGCCAAGTGTGGCTCCAGGACAAGTACACGGTCCGTGTGAAGCTACACAGTTTGTGAGTCCCTCCGTGAAGTATTCCAGAAAGTCCCCTGAGAGTTCAAGTTGAAATCATGGCCAAGTGAGACCACACGGATAGGTATACGGTCCGTGTACTAGTATATGGCCAACTGGGGCCTTCCGTGTGGCACTGTATATTAGGGGTTAGTCCACTTCATTAATGGTAATTTCTTAAATTGGCTTAATCCTATGACTCTTTTAGCCTCCCTAAAGTCTCCTAAACCCCTAAATTCAAACCCTAATCCTATTTCATTCATCAAAATATTTTTGAATCCTCTCTAACATTTCTTGAATTCTCCTGACCTCCATTGTTGAAAGCTTGAAGAAAATTGGGGAAGATTATCTTGCTTGCAAGATTCTTCAATTCTTATGGTTAATCTCAAGGTTTGTGGGTTTGATTCATGGAATCCCTTTCATCCGTGAAGACCCAAGAACCCTACTCTTTAATTTATGATTCTAAGTTTCTTTAAGTTATGGGTTCTTCTAATTTTGGAGTATTTTATTACATTAGATTGTGGGTTGTAGAAATTAGGTGAATTATGGATGATTTAAGTTTGAATTTTATGAAGATCATGGAAATTCTTGAAGGATCAATGTGCATGTCCCTTAATGATTTATATTATGCATGGGTAAATTGCATTTTGTTTTGAAGATGGATTTTCTCATGATTTAAGTTGAATTATCCATTGAATCGTGATTTAAAGTTTGAATTCCATTACCCCTGCACTTGTTCTTCATTCATGACATATGCATTGAAGATTGATTATGATGAAACTCTTGTTATGATATGATATGTTAAGGCTTGTGATCACATAATCTCTCCGTTATGGCTCTTTGAGCATTTTGGGTGCTTGCACCACTTTGATATGTTATGAAGGCTTGATATGATAAGCTATGTAGATGGGCTACTCTTATTGCATTGATATGGAAATGATTATGAGAATGATTTTTGGAACTCTTGTTGGATTTTAGCCTAAGCATGATTATGGTTTTGATCAATGGTTTTTTTTGACTAATGATGTTCGATTTGAAAAGAATATAAGTCTTCTGATTTGAAGTTGCATGTATATATATGTATTTTTGTGGGATGAGACTTAGTACCGAGGAATTGGAGTCGGGTGGACTATCTCCAAGGGTCCATACTCTTTTTCGTCAAACCATGTGTCACCATGGGTTTATCTCCCTAGATAGGGATTGACTTGTTATGTATCATCTTGTTGAAGGGTTGACTAGGGATCTACTTGACAAGTAGTCTGGATCCGGGTAGTAGCTCGCTCGGGTCTCCTCCATTATCGATTTAGGTTACATCCCCACTATATTATGATTGTAGGATTGCATCTAATGCATCATGGCATAACATATTTTTATATTACTCTTTAGCTACGTGCATTCCTTTCGTATCACTTGTCCCCTTGCCATGTTGTTTGGACATACTATATTGTCATATGCCAAAAAACACGAAGAAAGATCAAGTGGCTTCAGGTGGTCAGGGGCAGCCAAAAGCTCAAGTGGGTAGTGATCCCAGAAACAATAGGTTTTATGCTCTTTATGCCCAATAAGAGGTGGATGAAGCTCCGAACGTCGTGACTGGTATGTTAAAAGTCTTTGATTTTGATGCTTATGCTTTACTTGACCTGGGTGAAAATTTATCTTTTGTGACTCCTCTATTGGCTGTTAAATTTAGTTTAAGTCCCAAAACTTTGAGGGAACTTTATTCAGTGTATACTCCTGTGGGTGAGTTTATCGTTGCCCGGAAAGTGTATCGGGGTTGTCCTATTTTTGTATTGCATAAAATTTTCCCCGGTGATCTTGTAGAGCTTGAGATGTATGACTTTGATGTTATTCTTGGGATGGATTGGTTGCATGCCTCATATGCCTCATATGCCTCATATGCCTCAATTGATTGTAAAACTAGGTAAGTTAAGTTCCAAGTTCCTAATGAGACCGTATTAGAATAGAAGGGAAGTGATTTCGTGGTTAGGGGTCGGTTTATTTCCTACCTCACAGCCTGGAGAATGATTTTCAAGGGGTGAATCTATCATATTATAAGGGTTAGAGACGTGGAGGGTGAGTCACCAATGTTTGAATCAGTTCTGGTGGTTAATGAATTTCTTGATGTGTTTCCCAAAGAATTTCTCGGCATTCCTCCCGATAGAGAAGTGGATTTTGGCATAGATCTCCTTCTGGATACTCAATCTATTTCTATTTCTCCTTACCGTATGGCTCTGGCTGAACTAAAGGAGTTGAAGGACCTGTTGGAGAAGGGTTACATTAGACCAAGTATTTCACCTTGGGGTGCTCCCGTGTTGTTTGTGAGGAAGAAGGATGATTCACACCAAATGTGTATCAATTATCGATAGTTTAATAAGGTGACCGTCAAGAATAGGTACCCATTGCCCAGAATTGATAACTTGTTTGATCAACTCCAAGGGGATACTCATTTCTCTAAAATAGATCTTCGTTCGGGTTACTATCATTTGAAGGTAAGAGAGTGTGATATTCCAAAGACAGCTTTCCAGACTCGTTATGGTCATTTTGAATTTTTGGTGATATCATTTGGTTTGACCAATGCTCCGACAATGTTTATGGATCTCATGAATTGGGTATTTAAGCTATTCTTTGACAGTTTTGTGGTGGTGTTCATTGATGACATCCTGATTTACTCTCGAAGTGAGCGGGAGCATAGGGATTATTTGAGATTGGTGTTGCAAACCTTGAGGGAAAAACAGTTATTCAACAAGTTTAGCAAGTGTGAGTTTTGGTTGGAAGAAGTTGCATTCCTTGGTCACGTGGTTTCCGGTGATGGTATTAAGGTTGATCCTAAGAAGATCGAAGCAGTGAAGGATTGGCCTAGACCGTTGACCCTTTTGGATATTCAAAGTTTCCTTGGGTTGGCTGATTTCTATCAGAGATTTGTCGAAGGATTTTCTTCCATTGCATTCCCGTTGACTAAGTTGACCCAGAAGAAGGCTAAGTTTGTGTGGTCAAGTGAGTGTGAGAAGAGTTTTATGACTTTGAAGGATCGACTCACATCGACTCCTATTTTGACCTTGCCCAATGGGTTAGATGGGTTTGTGGTGTATTGTGATGCTTCACAGATTAGGTTGGGATATGTACTTATGCAACATGGTAAGGTGATAGCTTATATGTCTTGACAATTGAAGGTGCATGAGCAAAATTATCCAACCCATGATCTTGAGTTGGCAGCGGTGGTGTTTGCTTTGAAGATTTGGAGACAGTACTTGTATGGGGTTCACATTGATTTTTCACCGATCATAAAAGTTTGCAATATGTGTTCACACAAAGGGATCTTAACTTGAGGCAAAGGAGATGGTTGGAACTTCACAATAATTACAATATGAGTGTCCTTTACCATCCCAGTAAGACAAATGTCGTGGCGGATGCCCTTAGTAGGCTATCTAATAGAAGTGTGTCACATGTTGATGAAGGGAAGAAAGAAATAGTAAGGGATATGCACCGGTTGGCTAGATTAGGTGTTAGGTTGATCGACTCCAAAAAGGGTGTTATTCTTGTTCAAAGCAGATCGGAGTCCTCGGTGGTGGTCGATGTTAAGGTAAAACAAGATTTAGACCCTTCCTTGGTTGAGTTAAAAAAGTTGGTTGCCGAGGAAAAAATTGAGGTTTTCTCCCAAGGGGGAGATGGTGTGCTATGGTATCAAAACCGATTATATGTTTCAAATGTTGAAGGCCTAAGGGAGGTTATCATGAGTGAAACTCATAATTCCCAATATTCTATTCATCCAGGATCTAGTAAGATGCATCGGGACTTGCAAGAGTTGTATTGGTGGCATGGCATTAAGAAGGACATAGCCAAGTTTGTGTCGGAATGCTTGAATTGCCAACTAGTGAAGGTTGAACATCAAAGGCCCAGTGGTTTGGCCCAAGATATCAAGATTCCTACTTGGAAGTGAGAAGATGTGAAATATGGATTTTATGGTTAGGTTACCTCGTACTCGTAAACAGCTTGACTCAATATGGGTGGTTATTGAACGAATGACTAAGTCGACTCATTTTTTATCGGTCAAGACTACCTATAGTGCCGAAGAGTATGCTAAAATATATATTCGGGAGTTGGTAAAGTTACATGGTATACCAAGATCAATCATATTGGATCATGGTACTCAATTTACTTGTCACTTTTGGAGGTCATTTCAAAGGGGACTTGGTACTAAGATCAAATTAAGCACGACGTTCCATCCCTAAACTAATGGACAAGCTGAAAGGACAATTCAAATCTTGGAAGAAATGTTAAGGGCTTGTGTGTTGAAGTTCTAGGGAAATTGGGATGATCATTTATCGCTTCTCAAATTTTCCTACACCAATAGTTTCCATGCTAGTATTGGTATGACTCCGTTCGAAACTTTGTATGGTAGGAGGTGTAGATCTCCAATGGGATCGTTTGAAATAGGTAAGGTGGCGTTATTGGGCCCAAACTTGATTATTGAGGCCATAGAAAAGGTGAAGTTGATTAGAGAGAGGTTGAGGACGGCTCAGAGTCGCCAAAAGTCCTATTCGGATGTTAGAAAAAGAGATCTCAAATTTCATATGGGTGATTGGATTTATGTGAAGGTATCCCCTATGAAAGGCATCATGCGTTTTGACAAAAAAGGTAAGTTGAGCCCTCGGTACATCGGACCATATGAGGTGGTTGAACGAATTGGCAATGTGGCTTATAGGTTGGATTTGCCTTTATAGATGAGCTCTATTCATCCAATGTTCCATGTTTTGATATTGAGGAAATTGATTGGTGACCCTAAGGAAATTACATCTTTGGAGGGTGTGACGGTTGAGGAAAATTTGACTTATGATAAGGTACCGGTTGAGATATTGAATAGGCAAGTCAAGCGACTTCGCAACAAGGAGGTAGCTTTGGTCAAGGTACTTTGGAGAAACCAACAAGTGGAGAGCGCTACGTGGGAGGCAGAGCCGGACATGATGAATCAATACCCTTATCTTTTCCAATCTACTCAAGCCTAAGGTACTAGGTTCTATCTTTTCTAATGGTCCTAGTTCTTTAATTCTTGAGTTTTATAACATTGCATGCATACATGAGCACGAAAATGATTTGAATGATGCTTTGATATGAGTTTTAGTGGTTTTGAAAAAGATGATGCATGGTCCATTATGAGTTCTGTTAGTAATGTTTCTTGTTTGATTGAATCCTTCAAGCCTTGCTCTAGCCCATTCGAGGACAAATGTTCCCAAGGGGGAGATGATATAATGACCCAAAATGTTTTGAACTTCATAGTGGTTGATCAAGGTCTATCTTGAACGTGTTTTAGTTGGCTAGTGACCATCATGGGTCTTACTTGTGTGGCCATGTTCAAAGGAATCGCATTGGTTGGGTTTTGCATGAGGTCGTGTGGCAGGGCTATCTTGAAATGGCCATATCTTTTGGTACGGGATAAACTGTGGAGGAGAGTAAAGATCTTTGGGTTATCTTTGCAACACAATTATTTTCACTTGAATCGGAGTTTGGATATGGAAGTTATGGCCATTACGGTGAGGTTGTCTGTGCACAAAAACATTCTGGAAAAGAGGGGAAAGTTGGCTAAAGCAGGGCCACACGGAAGGACCATGGACGGTGTGGGGGTTCACGGCCCGTGAGTCTATCCGTGGATTGATCCAGAGTGTGGGAAAGGTATTGGACCAAGGCCCCAAACCAAGTGAGGTTTCACGGACCACTTCACGGTCTGTGTGATGCCTCACAGTTCGTGAGGGCACCCGTGGAGTGGTCCAGAGAGTTGCCTGGACCCTGGTCCAGGACTCCAAGCCAAGTGAGGCTCCACGGACTAGTTCATGGTCCGTGTGATACCTCACGACCCGTGAGCCAGCCGTGGAGTGGTCCAAAAAGTTCCCAAGAATTTCTAGCCAAGGTCGTGACCTAGTGTAGCAACACAGTCGAGTTCACGGACCGTGGACCATTGTACGGTTCGTGTAACTGTTCTGCGTCCCCAGTTCCTAGTTATTTTCTCCATTTCATTAATGATTAAATTGGAATTTTAATTAATCCTAGGACTATTTTAGTCGTTCTAAACTCTCCTAAAACCCCTGAATTGTACCCTAATTACCCTTAATCATTCAATCTCTTAAATCTCTCCAAATTATTCTCTCAATTTTCTTTCAACCTTCATTGAAGACAAGTTTGGAAACTTGGGAAAATTTGATTCTTCTTTAGATTCTTCTTATTCTTCTTGAGTAATTAAAGGTATGTGGGATTGATTCATGGTTATTCTTTCAACCATGAAGACCCAAAACTCCTCTTTTCAATTTTGATGAATTTTGACTTCCATTGAAATTGGGTCTTTTAATTTATAAATGTTTTGCTTCAATTAAAGTGTGGGCTATGTTAATTTATTGATTTCAGAGTGGATTGAGTCCCTTATTGATGATTTCCATTGATTTTATGATGTTTCAAAAATGCATGTCCTCTTTGGTTCTCCAATTCAAGTATGGGTATTAATGGTTTTGTTTTAAATTGATGATTTCACTTTGCTTTGGATATGAACTTCTTGTATTGATGATTTAAATGATGATATCCTATACCCATGCTACTCTTGATCATCCATGCATTGCATTCATGAGCATGAAAGGCTTGTTATGATGAAACTCATGATAAGGGCTTGGCCCTCATGTTATGATATGTTATGGAAAATGACTTAAGGCGATCACATAAAATCTATGTTATTGCTCTTTGAGTAATTATGGGTGTTTACACCATTATGATATGATATGACATGATATGATGATGCATGATATGATATGCTATGTAGATGAGCCACTCCTATTGCGTTGGTCTTGGAAAATTGATTTTAGAAACTCTTGTTGGCTTTTGAGCCTAATTATGGAAAGACTTGAATTATGATTTGGCTTGTAGCCCAACTATGCACTGTTTGAATGAAAGGTTAAATCTCCATTTTGAAGGCTTGTATATGTATATGTATTCTCGTGGGATGAGACTTAGCACTGAGAGATTGGAGTTGGAGTGGACTATCTCCAAGGGTCCATACTCCTTTCCGTCAAACCATGTTCCACCATGGGTTATCTCCCTTGATGGGATTGACTTGTTATGTATCGGCCTTGTTTAAGGGTTGACTAGGGATCTACCTAGCAAGTAGTCCAATTCCAAGTAGTAGCTCGCTTGGTCTCTCATGTTTTCGGTTGAGGTCACATCCCCGCTATGATATGTAGGTTTGCACTTCATATATCACGACATGACATGGCATATTGTTATGATATAAATTCCTTTGGCTATGTGCACTCCTTTCTGTATCATGTGTGACCTTATCATCTAGCCTCGTCATAGGATCATGTGCACTTGCATGGCATACCCGCATACTTAGTGCATTATATATGCTAACCCTTACTCTTTTTCTACATGTTCTACCCCTTATCCAGGTCGTGACAACCTTGGTAGATAACCCTTGTCTCATAACTATATTACCACCATAGGTTTGCGAATTAGCTAATGGATCCATATAGCTTAAGTTGCATGAATAACCAAAAAGATTGGTGTTATCGTACGGTACATGTTAATTGAATTCCAGAAAAGGTAGTGTTCCCATAAGGTTCTAATCATATGTTAACCAAAAAGGATGGTGTTTCCATAAGGTGATTATGAAGCACTTTCCAAAATAGGGAAGTTCTTGTAAGGTGAGTATTTGGTTTACCTAAGCAATGTAGACCACTCTGTGTCTGGTGTGGAGAGAATATCAAAATTCCAAGTAGTAGCTCACGTGGTCTTATATGTCGGTTATGGTCCCCTCTTATCTATGTATGAAATCATATGTGATTTGATGGATCCTCATGTACATTTTGGTTAAGGCATTGAGCACTCATGACATATTGAGTCTATTTCCATTGATTGTGATTATGTATATTGTTAATTGTGGCTTATGTTCTTTGTTGCATTGCATCTCGCATACTTAGTACATTCGATGTACTAACATATATTTTTTGGCCTATATGATCTAACCATGTAGGAACCGGAGCTCCCATCCATCATCATCATCCTATACATGGCTCATTGGTTCAGTGAAGATGTGCTATTGGTGAGTCCTCCACGTTTGGGGAAAACATCCATTTACTTTCATTCTTTCATCTATACTACTCTATTTTTGGATACTATCTTTTTTCGGGTGAGCTCGAAAGATGTATTGGCCCCCATTCCATTCGTATTTAGAGGTGTTCTTAGATATATGGGTTTTATGTTATGAGCTCGACTCTTATTATGTTTAAGTATTATTGAGGGTTTCCCCTTAGTCTCTTTTTCCTCCTATGTGATGCATGTTTGTTATGTTGATGATATAGAGGTCCCAAGTCCTTAAATGCCCAAATAGTGTGAGTCATACTTACCCGACCCTTGGACTTATTTGCTATGTGTTCCATGCTAATCCTCTTCCCTGCAACATCTTCATAGCATGAGTCCTGAGTCCAAAGTCCCGCTCTCCCCTATAAATTATTTGCTACTTGATGGTTGTTTGTTTATGTGTCGACGAACCAAGGATGTGCCATATATGTTTAAGAGGCTTGTTTGGGGTCCCTCAGTTTCCCTATTTACCATGTCATATTAATTATGAGACACCTCAATTGTCTCACACTCAAGAGTCCACTTCTTTGTGACCAACTCCTTCATGAATCTTACATAACTTGGCATTTTGATTAATGCTTTCACAAGTGGAACATTTATCGACAAAGAGTTGAACATAGAAAGATATTTTTGAAATTTAGCCTCCTCCCCCTTATTTTTCAACTGCTAAGGGAATAGAGGATCAATCTTTACTTGAGGCATTTTCGGCCTCACAGCTGAACTAGCATTTTTGGGAAATGATATTTTGATATTCACTGCATCATCCCCCACGTTCTCTTTTTCATTGCTCATAGGGCTACCAAGAGCCTCATCACTTTTGCCATTTTCATCAATAGCCACATTCTTATCAATTTCAACACCCACTTCATCTTTATCTTCTTCATCAACAACCAGAGTAGACTTTACACTTTCTAACACTCTTCCACTCCAGGTAGTTATATCTAAGCACTAATGGTCACCACTCTTAGGATTTTCTACTGTGTCACTAGGCAATCCACCTTTTGTCCTTTGATTAAGGTGAGATGAGATATTTCCAAGTTGAGTCTCCAAGTGTTTGATAGAAGCTAAGTGTGAACTCACCGTTTAACTCAGCTGAGAGAAGTCCAATTTCATCTCTTTCAACACTTTGTTAGAGGCCTCAACTTTATTGAAAATTCAGCTTATCATGTCTTCTATCTGGAAATTTTTCGAATGAACTGTAAGATCAACAACTTTTACCCTATCATGCGATGGAACATATCTATCCCTAGATCCATCTTGGTCTCTCCAACCCCCAACTTGAGGTTGTTCAGGCCATGGTCGATCTTGCCATCCAACATTGTTGTTCTAACCTTGATTACTGGGTGGCCATGGAAAAGTTGGTCAAGAACCCATCACCTGGTTTCCATGTAATGCACTTACTCATTGTAACCTCCTTCAAATGGTGCACTATCAAACACCACATCACTAGCAGTCCCCACAACATTGACACTTTTCCAACCTCCTCCCATAATTTGTTTGGTTAAGAGATCAAGTTGTGTCAATATTTTAGCCATATTTTCATCCCTCTCTTGATCCTTAGAAAATTTTTCCATAGAAGGACCTTTATGTGCAGAATATACAAGGTCATCCCTTGTGTACCAAGCTCTGTTGATTTTTTTCATATCATCCAAGAGTTGACACACAACACCAAATATTTGTTTCATAATTCCATCTCAGAACAACTGATCAGCTAAACCCTTGTTGACTGTGTCAAGACTCACATAAAAGTATTACATAGATGGTTCAAGACTCCGTGGTTTGGACATTGTAACAAGAGTTTCTGAGACCGCATCCATGTCTCATGCAATCGCTCACCTCAATATGCTTGAAGTTCCCAATACTTCTTCTAAGCTTGACCATCTTCGAGGGAAGAAAGAACCTTTCAAGGAATGCATCTTAGAGCTCCTCCCACAAAGTAATTGAGTCTCGAGGAAGCTCAGCGATCCACCTCACTCCTTCACTGGTGATAGAGATTAGAAAGAGACTTAACTTATGCCCTCTTGGGTGACTCCTCAGAAATTAAATGGTAAGAACACATCAATGAAGTTCCTAAGGTGTTCATAAGGATCTTCATGCACGAGTCCCCCAAACAACCCTTTCAACCGAAGGAGTTGCAACATTGTACTGGCGACATGGAATACTGCACCTCTAGCTAGTAGGGGAAACCGAATAGCTCCGGTACTTCCCACCTGATCCAAGGCAATGTTTTGAAAATCATTCACATCTTTGATTTTATCAACGTGGACACTCCCATCATCCTCCATCTTAACACCTGATTATCAACAATAAAAACAATAAGGAAGCGGTAAAGTAAATTCAACTACAAGAACTAAATTCAACAAATATTTTAGTCAAGAACTAGCACCATTTCTCGGCAAAGGCAATGTTTTGGATGCGCTCAATCCTTCCACTCGATGGAAGCAAAGACAGTCATCATCAGTAATTACCAAGCATTAGAGTCGGGGTTGAATCCCACAAGGAATGATGGTTCAAGAGATATATTATTTCATTGAATTAGGAATTATAGGTTCAAATGTGGGGTTACAATAATTAAAGATTTAGATTCAGAAATCGACAACTAAATTAGGAAACTAATAATAGATATAGAGAGATGATGGAGATTTTCAAATATGGGACTAGATCTACTAAGATGGGTCTAAATATTTACCTAATAGAGTTAAACACGAGTGAATAGGCTAGGATGCTGATAACCTGAGTTCAATTACGATACAAAGGTATTTCACATGATTTAATTACGATAACATACATGGATTGCTCTAGGACATGCCTGGCTAGAGAAATCACAACAAACCACCTACTACCTTAGGCGTTGAACCCATGGGTATCACATTAAACTTAAACTCTGAAGGATTTCTAGATAATACATCCATTTCACACTCTAACTACTCAGATTAAACAATAATTAGAGATCTAAAATAAATCCTAAGTTTGCAACCTTGAGATTATAAGTGAAACTAAGCAATAGACATAAATTCAGTTAGATTAACAAAATTTATTCAAAATAACAGAGACCCAACAATAGAAATCAAATACCCATATCAATTGCACACCCCCAACATGTATTATGCTAGAAATTAAAGATTCAATACTAATATTTGTAGTTGATTACATGGGTAACAGGGATTAAAAGAGAAAGGTTGATTTTATCAAGTGAATCTCTACAAATTTTGCCTCCACTAGCTTGAAACCCTTTCCCTTATACTATTAAGCAAGAATGTTCTAAGTATCCTAATATCAACCTTTGTTTATCTGTAATTCTGAAAAGAACAATTTGTATAATGTCTTTTTCAAAAATTTCTTAAATAGTCCGTGCAAAATCATGGAATTTTGTGCATTAAATTGCAACTTGGTGGTCAAGGTCGTCCATTGTCGAGCACTCCAACAATGCACCAAATGTGCACTTGATCGCTTTCCTATGCAGTCCTTTGTAAGCCCAGGTCTCTACAATATTGGGCGATGATTCTCTTTTCCATAAATCATATTCCTCGATATGTCAAATCCCCTTTTGCATTGCCCTTTTGTCATGAGCTTGGGGTCTTGAGTTTTGTAACATTAAAAGGTCTCCATGACAAGTAGGTGATACACCGACTTGGTTTGGCAATGTCAATTCAGGCCGCCCATTTTGCAAGAACATAAGACATGGATGTTGGATTGTTAGGGGGTCTCACTAAGCAATTGGTGATGCATCAACTAGGTCGACGATGCCGTTTTTGTCTACCTTTTTGACATTTTTTCTCCTTTTCCAAGTCTTGTTGAGTGTTGTACTCTTGACCACTTTTAGCTCCATTCTTAACACTACACATGCACATTAGTTAGATTGGAACAAAATAACACATTGAGGACAATATTTTCTTACATTATAAGCCCAAAATAAGTATGAGATATGGACTCATCATTAGGTTTTTTTTTAAAGTTCAATTTTCTCTTGTTTTGGCCTATATTGAGCTTAGGCTATTTTTACAATATGGGGACCAAGTCTGCATTTCGAACTGGTCGTGTACCCAACTAGATAGGCGTTGAATCACCCAAAAAATTATTTTTTAATACGGGTGATCTAAAAATTAAATACCACCCTTTTCCTATACAATTTTTCCCCTAGAATAAGAATACAAAGTTGGATTTTTTTGTGAAGTCCAGCATGAATTTTAAGATATTCAAAAAATATGTCATAGAGATATTTTGAGTCACGTGGGAGGTGTTACAATTGTTGTCTCTAATTGTTCTATACCAATTATTCCTTTCCAAAATCTATTTATACCCCGTATAAATATTCTTGACTTTGTGCATATTTTCACCATTCAGCGGTCAAGGTCAACCATCACTGAGCACTTTGGTTGTACGCCGAATGTGCACTTGATCGCCTTTTAATGCATCAGCTGAAGGTCGTGGTCTCTATTACTTTAGGCAGCGATACTATGTATTGCTGATCTTGTTTGGCGATCCGTCGAACCTGTACCAGCATTGCCTTTTTAATATGCACTTGAGGGGTTGGACTTTATAACATTAGGCGGTCAGTGTTGCTCTTCGAGGATCTATCAAATGAGTCGGCGACACTGCTTTTGACTGCCTTTTAGTCACTTTTGCTCCTTTGTCCTGTGTTGTTAAGTATTTCCCTTCTATGTACTTTCACCCTCAATACTGTCACTAAACACATAAATTATTCAACATATGAAGCATAATAGTACATTAAGGACAATATTTTTTACTTTTTAATCTTTATATGGGTCCAAAATATAGACTCATCACTTATTCAATAAATCCATACGAGCTTGAGGAGTGAGGGGATTAGTGCTCCTCTTCTTGGTCCAAATCTCTTCTAATGAAAGCTCTTCATAGAGGCATATTTCTATAATCTCAAAGAACAAACATTAAATGGGAAAAACTTAGAGTACATCTCTATCACATAATAAGATCATGAAAGAAGTGAAATTAACTAAAATGCATCATAGCCTTCTATTCATAGATGTGGCAGGATTCACACCCATGAACAAGACTCTGCTTGACGCGACATGTTAGATTCTCTAGGACACTTTAAACCTCGTGCTCTAATACCAAATTTGTCATGATTCAAGCTACCCCTAGACATGACATGTGGATTAGGATCCTGGGAACCCCAACCAAGCCTCTAAGAATTCATTGCATACATAAGGTAAGTGAAGACATTAAGATAATCATGATGCGAAAGATAAGTCTCAAAGTTAAATTCTCAATAAAATAAACTCAAGGTAACATGTCTAAAAATAAAACTACATCGTCGTGGTCCAACATGCCTCTATTACTATGAACGGGGGCATACGAAAAGCCCTATCTCACCCTACACATACAAAAGTAAAGTAGTTTGAAACATGAAAAAATAGCATAGCAGTTTTTCCCTCGAATCATAAAGTCTCACCAAATTACAACTTCAACGGGGACCAAAACTAGCCACAATTAGGGAAAGAGTGTTAAGTTGGACCCTATGTTATGATACAATGTAGGCAAAAGAAGTATGTGTTAGTACATAAAAAGTACTAAGTATGTGAGCAATGTAATAAGTAATATGTCATGTTGTGCAATTAATCAAGTTAAAAGACATGATAAAATATCCAATTGAAGTGTGAGAGTAAAATATGAACAAGGCCAATGCAATTTAAAAATCATAATTAAAGCTTTGAAAGAACATAAGCAATAAGAAATATACACATTTGTGGGAGATGAACCATAACCGACAATAACACCATGTAATCTATAACATGGAATATGGTGTTACTCTCACACCAAAAAGAGAGAGGTTACTTTGCCAAGATAGACTCCATAAAAATATCATAATTATCATGATTTATATGTGGATTCTCTAGCTAGACTAATAAGGAATACCTATAGGGGCACGTAGTTGGAACTAGGGGTTACTACTAGTATTTTCCTTATCAAGTCTCCACCACAAAGTTCTCTCAGTGCTAAGCCAAATCCCAATAGAATAAAATTCATTAGTCATTGAATAAATAATGGGGAAAGGCAATATTAAATTATCAATCCAATTTGATCAAGACATAATTGTAGAGCAACTCATTAAGTCTTTGATTTGATCAATGTAAGAATTTGTAATGACCCTGTAGGTCAATTATGTGTTTTTGTACTTTATATTGTTTTGAGCTTTTAAATAGCGACCTCGGACTTATTATGACCTATTGGGACTATTGGAGTGGCTATTGGGTATTTTGGTTGAGAATTGTGCAAGTTTACAGGTTGGTAAGGAGTTAAACTACTAAATAGATTTTTTGACAAAACCTTTGTAAACGGCCTTGGAATGTGATTCTAATGGTTCCGTTAGTTTTGGAATGACTGATTTGTGCTAGAAGAGTAGTTAGTTCGAGAATAGTAGGTTTTGGTATGGTTTTGAGCTGAAAGTTACAAATGGGTCCAACCAATAGCTAAAAAGGGCATTTCTGTAAAATCCAACTTAATGATATGCTGCCAAAATATAATTTTTTATGCTTAAAACTTAGGATTTTGTGTGTTCTCAAAGCGATGTTAGTGGGTTTGATGTGTTTTTATGTTTATTTTGAAGGATTACAGGAGTCGGCATGATTTTGGGCAAAGTTCTACAGAATTGTAGTTTTGATGACATATGAGACATTCTATGAGCCATGGATACTTCCACAAGCCATAGAGAGGTTTTGTGGTTGAGATCCAGTGAAGGGCCTATTTTTTGAAGTTTTATTTATAAGTTGTCAGACGATCCATAGATATTTGTACGATTGTGAATTAGTTTTGTGCCTTGAGGATCAAATTTTGCTATGTTTTTTAGGAGTTCTGAGACGAAACCCTATGCAGGCCATAAGTCTGTACATTTCCCATAGAAAGGTCTCGTAGAGTGGACACTAGTTTTTGAAGATAGCAGAATACGAAGCCCAGGTACGGGCCGTGGAACTTTGTACGACCCATAACCCAGTCCATAGAAGTTGTCGACGAAAGTTTTCCTATTTTATTTTGGATTTGTATTTTAGTTATTATAAATAGGTTTTTAAGTTTTTTTACATACAAAACACTAGAGAGATGCACGAGAGATCAGACAAACACTTTTGTGACTTCATACTTTGTGATTTTTACCATCAAAACATTATATTGTGATATCTTGTGAAGAATTTAGGATTTCTTGTTCTTAACTTCACCATTGTAAATGTTTAATTATGTTATTTCTTAACATGATTTCTTCATCTATATTAATTATGCATAGCTAATGTAATGATCCGAAAATTTTCAAACTTTTTAGTGGTTGGTCTAGGTTCATGTTGAACTGGTCATGGTTGAATTTTGGTAGCCATGAGTTGTATTTAAGTGGCCGAATTCAAAAGAGATCGTTTAGTGAAGCTGTGAGGCCGGTTGGACAGTGTACTTTGAAAAGCCATATATTTTGGTAAGCGTTGGACTATGTGAGCTTCTATATATCAAATCGAAGTTCTTTGACTTATCTTCAGAACGCAACTGGTTTCACTCAATTAGGAGTACATATGGGAAAGTTATGGCCAAAATAGTGAGACTGCCTGTAATTGGAAGGACGCTGGAAATAAGGTTCTAGAATTGGGCTAAGGGCTGGACCACGGACCATTTGGTGGTCCACGGTCTGTGTGGATGCTCGTGGGTTGGTCCAGTGAGTTCCTAGGGGTTGGGATCCAAGCCATGGACCAAGTATGGTCCCATGAACCACCCCATGGTCCGTGTGACCCTTCACGGCCCGTGAGGGTCCCGTGAAGTGGGGCAGAATATTGGCCAAGATTCGGGGCTGGACTCCAGACAAAGTGATTATCCACGTACCAGTACACGGACAGTGTGCAGACCCCTCATGAAGTGATCCAGATAGTCCCCCGAGAGTTCAAGCCAAAGTTGAGGCCAAGTGTAACCTCACGGGCAGGTACACGACCCGTGGGCAGGTAAACGGACACTGTAGCCCTTCCGTGAGACCCTATTTCAGTGAATTAGTCCATTTTATTAATGGTTAATTCGTAATTTAATTAGATCCTATGCCCTTTTTAAGCTTTCTAAGGTCCCCTAAACCCCCTAAATCTAACCCTAAACCCTTTTCATCCATTCTAACACTCCAAAGTCTATTTATTCTAACACTTCTAAAGTCTAATCTAATCCTAACCGCTTCTCTCTCTAAAATAATTCTCTCCACTCTCTCTAACGGTAACTACAATCTAACGGTAACAGGGCCTCGCTGATGGCGCGTGAGGTGCCGGTGGATGGCAATCGGCCACCGGATTTAAGCTAACAAGATAATACGACAAGGAAGAGATTAATCAGAAAAAGGACCACATCGAAATTACTCCTAATTCAATCATCCATGGTTCGAGTGTGGCGGTCGCTGGAACTGATAGTGTGGACGAATTAGTTATGATTGATGAAATTCCTCTATTTATGCAGGAAAAACCAAGTGCAGGGATGATGCCAATGGGAGAAGCTCACAACACGGTTCCCACCTCTCGAGAAGAGAACACGGAGAGTAGGGCTAAACAACAAGAACAGGCGATGCTGCAAATGATGAAGGCTACACCTAACTTGACCCCTAACAAAGATTCCAGGTCGGAGAGCATAGAGGAGAAAAGGAATGAACAGTCATCGTCCTCGGAAGAACAAGGTTTGCTTCCTAACACTTCTCAAAAGCTTAATATGACTGTGAGCAATATAGAACAAGGTATTATACCAGAATCTAGTAATATTAAAGAAGCTAATTCTGGGAAAGGGACCCAAATCTTGAGGAAGGGAGACAATGAGGATCAAAACAATACAATAGGAAAGGGAGAGGAATCACAGCATCAACAAGATAGAGGAATGAAAAATGGCATCAAAGACCATAACCAATTCCCCAAAATATCCAATAACTTTGACAAGCCTACCCACAAAATACAAAGGACATCGCAAGGATTGATGAACACCAATCAAACTCAGAGCCTGGCTGGACAATCTCCAAATACAGTTAGCCAAGGGGAAAGTAAGAAAGGACAGACACCAGAACCTGCCCCCTACACTGTGATCCAAACATTTGCTACTAAGCTGAGACTTAATATGGCTAAACAGGAGAGGCATATTGAAATTGAACAACCTAAGTATACATCCAAGCAAGGTCTACCAGTTGTGATCTACAATAAGGAAGACTACATGCACAAATTAGTTGAGTCTTGTAGATATACTTTGATTAGGAAGTTTAGTAATACCATACCAAAAGTAGAGTTAATTAGGAAGAACTTCATTCTGCAGACTCAACTGATAGGAGGTGTCAAGATCGCTCACTTCAATGCTAGACATGTGTATATAGACCTGGATAATGAGACAGACTATGTTACTGTCTTGACCAAGAACAAAATGCACATAGAAGGTCAGCTTATGAGGATACAAACCTGGACACGTACCTTCAAACCAGAGGAAGAGACACCTATTGTGCTTATTTGGGTGACCTTTCCTGAACTTCCTTGGCATTGTTACAACAAAACATTTGTTACCACACTTTTAGCCCCTATTGGTAAGGTCTTATACCTTGACACTGCCTCAATCCAAAAGACTAGGGGAAGTATGGCCAAAGTGAAAGTCAAAATTGATATTACTAAAGAGAGGTCATCTCATATCTAGATGGGATTTGATGAGAAAGATTTAACTATAGGAAGATGGAAGGCAGTCCAGTATGAGAGTATACCTTATTATTTCTAGTATTGTAAGCACCAAGGCCACATGGAACATGTCTGCACCATCAAGAGAAGGGATGATGAATACAAAAGTAGAAAGGAACTAGAGACAGATAAAAGAAACAAAGCTCAGGAGGGAATAAAGGAAATCCCTCTAGAAAATGAAAATAATAGGAATGTAGGGGAAAATACTAAAAAGGATACAAGGAAAACATGTCAAGAAAGGGAAGGTAGGCAGCAGAAAGGACAATGGCAAGTCCAGGGTAGAAAGAACCAGAAGAAAACTATGAATGTAACAACCCGAAAATTTTCAAAAAATCCTTATGGTTGGTCTTATATGATGTACTACTGGTCATGGTTGAGTTTTGACGGCCACGGGTTGAGTTTAAATAGCCGAACGCAAAATTGGTCAGTCGGTGGCCTAGAGAGGCTGTTTAGATAATAGGCTTTGAACGGACATAACTTTTGATGCTGGTTGAAAAATTTGGGATACTATATATAAAATTGAAGCACGTTTAGTTAGATTCACAACTCAACTGGTTTCACTCAATTCATAGTTCGTATGAGGGAGTTATGACCTAAACAGTGGGACTGCCTGAAATTCGGAAGACATTGGAGATAGGCTCTGAAACGTGGCCAAGGATAGGGCCACGGTCCGTGAAACTTGTCACAGTCCATTTGGGGTGTCATGGGGTGTTCCAGTGAGCTAGGGGTGTCCAGGAACCACCCCATGAGACAAGTTATGGGCCACAGACCAGTCCACGGTCCGTAAGCCCTTTCACGAGCCGTGAACTATCCTGTCAAGTGGGACAGAACCTTGGACAAGACATGGTTGGTCTAGGTGGCTAAGTCAAGGCTCAAAGGACAAGGATACGGACCGTTAACCCTCACATGACCCGTCAAGTGGTCCGTCAAGTGTCCCAGAAAGTCCTCCGAGAGTTCGCATTAGAAAATTGGCTAAGTGTGGTTTGATGGTGCAATGGGACGGACTGTGAGACAGGTACACATCACTGTAGTAGCCATGTGACCCTGTGTCCAGTTAAAAGCTCTGTTTTATTAATGGTAATTTCATGATTTAACATTTTCCTAAGACACGTTTAGGTATCCTAAGGTCTCCTAAACCCCTAAATCAATCTCCAATCCTCATTCTTCCATTCAAACTCTCCTACATTCACTTTGAGAATTCTAAAATCCTCTTAGCCTCCATTGAAGAAAGCTTGAAGAATTTGGGGAAGACAATCTTGACTAAGTTTGACCTTGCAATTTGTTGGTGAAATTAAGGTATGTGGGATTTGATTCAAGGATCCTCTTTCATCCTTGAAGA
>JBCEWC010000370.1:0-60203 GCA_038996855.1 Solanum aculeatissimum | reverse complement strand
ACTCTATGCATCACAACAATTGGACAACCCCTATACACCTTACGTGCAATAATAGACTCGCCAACAGGAGTGTACACTGAATAAGGTTCGCTCAAAGTCTCCGGATTCAAACCAAATTTTACGGCCAGTAAAGGAGTCACAAATGACAAATTAACACCCGGATCTAACAATGTATATGCATCAAAGTTAAAGGTTCGTAACATACCCGTGACAACATCTGGAGCATCCTCAACCTCTTGTCGGCCATGAAGTGCATAGAACCGGTTGTTCCTAGGAGCATTGGCAATCGGAGCTCTGGGTGGCACTTGACCACCAGGAGTAATTTGATCTCTCTTTGGATTCTTCGGGCAATTGGAGACCTTGTGGTCCAGACTACCACAACCATAGCAAGCACCAGAAACCCATCGACATTCACCAAAATGGTTGTCACCACAAGTACCACAACGAGGGGCCCTTTGGCCACCCCCGATTGGTGCCTTAGGAGGGGGAACCCGAGGATTTGCAATCTTCACACCAGAACCTTGGCCATGTTGGAATTGGCCATATCCACCTCGAACATTAGTGAACCCACCTTCAAGTCGGGCTCTCTTCGCCTCTCCCATTCTTCTTTCTTTAAGCTTTTCTCCCTCTATCTGTTCAGCATAAGTCATGAGCCTGGATATGTCCATGTTTTTAACCTATTTCATTGATTTACATTGATTAATTCATGTTTTTAACTTCTAATTTTCAGATTTCAATGGTGAAATTTAGGGATTTTTTTGGGTCTTGATTTCATAAACTTAAAATATTGATTTCTCCCTCATCTCAACTCCATTTTCAAAATCGTTTTCACCATTGAGTTCCAAATTACGTGAAGAACATTTTCATATATTAATTTTCAAATTCCGACTACATTTTCCAGCATGATATTTTTTTATCATTTTACTCTTCTTCTCCCAATTGAATGATTTTAGTGTCATTAGATTCATTATGTGATCATGATGCTATATTTGAATAGATTTTAGTGAGTTGAAGTATCGTAGGAGGGGGACAACCATGACTTCAACTTGATTTGAGACTTTATTTGAGGCAAGTGAATTTCTAACCTTTTGGTAAGTGTGAATAATTCTTGTATGCTCTTATGTGTGTGGAATTGAGTACTTTAGGGGTAGAATTGTATCATCGTAGGCTTGATCACGATATTTTAGATAGAAAATTATCTAGATGGGGATTTATTGATTATAAATTAATTGTGAATTCGTGACCTATGTGATCTTGTGAATTGTTTGATATTGATAGTGAGATGGTGCTTATATTGTGACATGGTTGATATATATTGAGATGGTGGTGATAATGAGACACTTGAGAATTAATTGGTTTCTATTGTTGAGATACATGATGAGTATGGACATCTTGCATATTCCACTTCCATGAGCATGGCTATTTGCCATTATTACATGTTTGCTTGATGATATATTGATGATAAAAAGTTGAAGGGAAATAATTCCGGCTAGTTGTTAAGGTGATTGAGATTTTGATGATATTGAAAAATTGACCCTCTTTTGTTGACACTCAATTTTAGCTCAACACTTCTAAAAATTCATGCTTTTTATGTTGATATTTTTAAATAGTTTAAATTACTTTTTGGCGATTTTAAATTAATTTTTTGATAATTACTCTTATTTTTTAAATATTAGAATTTTAATTAATTTAATTTTGAATTTTAATTGATTTTAATTTTTAAATTCTTATTATAGGTTAGTATATTAATTTAGTTTATTAAAATATTATTTTGTGTAAAGTTGCATTTTTTTATATGTCATTAACTATATTTGTTCATATATACTTTTTTAATTTTAACGCGATTTAATAATTCTTATTTTTTACACAGATAAAATTATACGTGAATTAGCATAATTGGGCCATAATTTGAGCTCTTATTTTTAGGTCAATTAAATTTTGAAGTGTGTATAATTTCTACATTGTTACAAGGATAGAGTAGACATCTTAATTTGAAAAAACCTAAAAAAAATATCGTCTCTTCTTTCTTTTTTATTCTTCCACGCGGCCCTCGCCGGAATCCGGTGAAAATAACACTAGCCACCCTTTTTCGGCCACCGAAGCAGCACCCAAACCCCTTTTTCATCACCCCGTTTCGCCGGTGGAAAACCATCATGACAGGCAACCACCAAATGACCCTCGACTCCATCTCCTTTCCTCCATTTTCGGCAGAAATTCGGTCATCACTAGATGGTCCAGTCCAGCGTCAAACGACCCATTTGCTCTATTTTTTTATGACAACCAAACCCCGCCCAACAAAACCCAAAAACGCCACCCAAAACCCCCTCAAAAAAATCCACTCGCGAACCACCCTCAAACACCGGAAAACCACCAAAAATATTAATCCGCAACAATATCAGACTGCTCCTAAATCAACCCCTTGTTCCTTCTTTAACAGAACTTTGAGCTCTAGTTGTAGCTCACAAAGAGCGAGGCAAAAATAATGAGATCTGGCCGGAAAAGCACCAGTGTGTAGTGACAACAACAAAAACCGGCGAGCTCAAGCTCAAAATCTCCATAGCCAACGAATCGAAAAATTTCGTCAGATGAAGCTACCTAAAATCCCTGCACCGCTTGAATCAAGGTAATCCTTTAGCTTATTATATCCAACCGTCTCTTTTTATGTATGTATCTCCTTTGTCCTTACTCTTCTGCTTAGTGCTTTTGTTTCTGTTTTTTTTTTTTTTTTAATTATTATTTTTTGTTTTTGTTTTTGTTCAAATCAAGCTTATTACTTTATGGCTATTTAGATGTGTGTTTATATATATGTTTTTATATTATTACTACTCTTTGGATATGTGTTAATATATATAGAGGACTTAATATATTATTACTTTAATGGTTTCATTTCTTATTTTTTGGTTTTGTTTTTCAATAATGATGGTAGATTCGTGTTTGTTTGATTCATAAGTTGATCATTTATTTTGTTCACAATCTTAAATGCATTTTTCTAAAAAAATAAATAAAATTGTAGTAAGTTGCTTTGATCCTGCTAGTTAATTGTGACATATCATTTTATTTTATATTTTGTTAGTTTCATAAGATTTTGGTGAACTTAACATTTTCAGTGTTTAATTTATTTTGTATTTTTATTTTATTGTCTTGTTATGCTACATCTGAATATAGTTAAATTATAGTTTGTCACTGCTCCTCATTTTAGCAGGTTATTTTGTTATTTTTACTCCTTTGTCATACATTATTTGTTAAAATTGACCAATGAAAAATCTATCCGTCAGATTTCGAGGTCTCCCCATTTATAAAAGATAAAAAAATTAGTTTAGATTGATATTTATTCTATTTTTAAATTTTAAAAATTTTAGTTTAAGTTGACATATATATTGTTTATTAAAATGGGCCGATGAAGAAATTACCGTCGATTTTCAGGGTCTTTCATGTATATAAGACAAATTTTATTTTAGTTATTATTTTTATTCGTATTTATTTATCACTAACATTTTTATTAAGTGTTCTTTTTTACATGTTCACGAAGTTGTTTTTTTATTTCGTTATTTATATATTCATTCATTATTTATTTATTTATTATTGTTTGTATATTGTTGGCGTTAGACAAATACTAGGTCATTTTTTTTATTATTGCGTTATTGTATTTTTATATATATCTTATGTTATTATCTCCTCCTTAATTTGAAAAAAAGAGTTTAGTCGGGATCCATAGTTGTGGATTTTGAAGGGTGTTAATATCTTCCCTTCAGAATGACTTGAACCCTTAATCGGGATTAATTGGTTCGCAGACTATTTTTGTAAATAATAGTTGGTTTCCTAATTATCCTTAAAATTAGGTGGCGACTCTAAAAATTAAAATTTTCTAAAAATTCTTTAATTTAATTATTTTTTGCGAGTTACCACGACGTTGTAAATTGATAATAAACATGTGGAGTACCTCTGGTGAGTTAGAAATTTGGTTGTAGGCTTAGAACAGATTGATCCTTATATCTTGTATGTTGAGATGCGTTATTTGAATTGTTATATCTGTTGTAATGTGGACTCTTGCATGCACTCCTTATTACTTTATGTGAATATTATGTTGTTGTGTGTTCTCAACCGAGTTATACTGATTCATTTTGGGATCGGGCGACACACTCCATGGTATGAGATATTGATTCATTTTGGGGTCGAGCCACATGCTCCGTGGTATAAGATATTGATTCTTTATGGAATCGGGCCACACACTCCATGGTATGAGATACTAATTCATTATGAGGACGGGCCACACGCACCATGGCAGGTAATACTGATGATACTAGGGACGGGCCTCACGTTCCAAGGCATATACATGGACAAATACGTCTCCATGGGTTCCATCCTGAGGTTATTAACGGATGTGTATCATAGGGCAGACATGCATCATGATTATTTAACATTGCATTATTCACATCTCATGGAATCCACTTCATTCATATCATACCTTCTTGTTATTACCTTGGTATAGCTCATGAGATTGTATACTTATTGTATCCCTGATTTGAGTATTATTGTATTTATTGATTTGACCATTGTTGTATCGCTAATTTGAGTATTACTATATTTACTATTTTGTGCATTATTGTATCACTAGTTTGAGTATTATTGTATCACTGATTTGAGTAGTTGTTGGTTAAATTTTCATACTTGTGTATCGAGATACTAAGCCAGATGATGAGGATATCTATAATACTGTGATATGTATATTATATTGTGCTGGGACTTTTCTGGGTGTAGGTTTATAGTTCGGCAGATTGTGGTTGGGATTTAAGGAGTTACTTGTATTCTTCATTACTTTACTTTGTGTTAGTTCCATTTTGTTGAGTACTTAGTTGTTTGGTGCTCACCCCTTGCCAAATTTTTGTAGGTTGTGAGTGTGGTCCATCCTGTTAGACTTCTCTCTTTTGGATTGAGCTTCTGGATTACTGGTGAGGTAGTTGCTTATGTCTTCAGCAGACCTTGGAGGATCCATTTCTATGCTTTCGTTCTATTTGAGGACTAGACATCACCCCTTATATTTCATTTGAGTATTATATTCATAGAGGCTTGTACAGGTGACTCTAGTTCTTGGGATGGTTTTAGTTGTTTTCTTCCTCTTATCTATATTATTAGACTGTTTATCTTTTGCTTTATCTTTATTGTTAAGTTGTTGGGTTTTTGGGATGACTCGCCTTGATAGGTTAGGTGAATTGTATCAAACCCGAATTTCGGATCGTAAAAACCTCTAATATACCTTGAATACTTAAAAATTTATCATAACACATATATACAACTTAGAAGTCATTGATCCCTAGCTTTTATAAAATCATATATCGAAACTCAATCAGAAAGAAAGCTTTTAACTTGATTTTGTACTAGAGGATTCTTGTGACCTTAATTCTTCTGCAAATCTAGTTTTGCACTAACTAATTAACCTTAACACCTATTCTCAATTAAGAATCATGCAGTAAAATCTTATGCACATAGAAAGGATGACTCGATCATAACCAAAAAAAATTTAGGGTGTTACAATATCTCCCCCTTTAGATCATTCCTCCTCAAATGATGAATAAACTAGGAAACCCATCAAACATGAATACCACTAAAAACTCATACTCAAAAATAGACTTCAAACTCAGGATTCAGAATTGGAACACTATCTCCATCATCATCATTAGACACGAATACAATCAAGGACTTACATACTCAAATACTTAAAGACACTAGAGGGGTATCAACTCAGAGATAAGAACTCAACTCACTAATAGACATCATATTTGAATTGAGAATTGGGATACCATATCGAATGCTTCCATCAAAATTTCTTATCTATATTGGGCAGAGAATTATTGACATGATACAAGAATAGGACTACTATGCATTAGCGATTGGACAAACAACTTTAAGGATTAGTAACTTTTCTCAACTATGCTCTTCATCTCTAATCATCGCTATTTTTTAAAGAGAAACAATAAATAACCTATATATATATAATTCTGAGAGAGAAATCTTTATGGGAGACTTGAAATTCTAAAGAAAAATAATTTTAAAAGGAAATCAATCGTTTGACCATTTTGGAAATAATTCAAAATTCGCGAAAACAATTAAACAAGTGAGATATGTAAAGAATTAACATAAAATGATTTGTCATTTGGAAATTTAATTAAGTTAGACAAACATAATAAACGTTAGCATTCAAATAAAAATAAATAAATAAATAAGTTAGAGGAAGAGAGTTAAAGAGATTTTGGGCCTTTAGCCCATTGAAATAAAGGGCTGCTGCTGCAGTGTTTGGGCCTTTAGCCCTTTTTCCTGTGTATACACTTAGTGTATATCAGCCTTCATTCACCGATTTTTATATCCAAGCCCTGTATATCAGTTTCCCATAACTAGTATGGCACCTCCCAAGACTTGTACAATGCTTCCCAAAGCCAATGAAAGGATTGGTTGACCTAAACAAGAAGACTTGGGCCTCCGTGGCCCAAGAGGTGCAAACGGGGTCCAAAATGGTCCCGAATAATTGTTTATGCAAGGAAATAGAGATAAAGATTACTAAAAAATTCATGGATGAATCTGGACAAATGTTAAGGAAAATATAGACACAAAAAGGTGAAAGTAAGGAAAACACACAAACAAGAACACACTTATGCTTATCCTAGATGACCATTTATTCTTAAATTACCCTAAAAAATAAAATTCATTCATGAGCCAAAAAAAAAAGACCAAATAAATAAATAAATGTATAAACTACCATTTACTAATTCTCAATAACAGACAAGAAAAATCAAGATAAGTAGAAACATTATATTTCACAAATTGATATTGTAATGGTGAAGCCACAAGAACATAGGAGATTTACTACTAATTAAAACCGCATTTCAAATAAACCATAACCATTGACATTAGAAGAGAGAGGGGAAGAAACATTACAGGTAAGAGAAAATCATTCAAAATACTAAACTAGCAA
Organism: Solanum aculeatissimum; assembly: GCA_038996855.1. Taxonomy (NCBI): domain Eukaryota; kingdom Viridiplantae; phylum Streptophyta; class Magnoliopsida; order Solanales; family Solanaceae; genus Solanum; species Solanum aculeatissimum. The sequence continues at coordinate 53,236 of JBCEWC010000370.1, read as the reverse complement.
CATTACAGGTATGAGGTAATTGAAGCAAAACACGATAATTATCACCTTAGCAAAACGGAGACCGATTTGTGAAATAACATTGAAGATATAACAATGAATATAAAACGAAAATGGAGGGGTTGGATGGCTTGCACTACTGCCAAGAAGAAAAATATTTACCCATACACTATCCAATTTTATGATATAACTACTAGTACTAGAATGATAAACTTGAAGTCTAATAGGAAATATATATAAATATAATCATATATACAGACAAGAACATGTAAAAGAAAATGATGAAGTAACTAAGGAAAATATTGACAAAAGGTCAAACAATCCACACATTGTGTGATAAAACACAACAATATCAAATACTAACAAAATAGTCCTCCAGACAAAACAATAAAATTAAACTTGCACAAATATAACTAAACCAATTCGAGATAAATATACTTAAACTAAATCTCAATAACCTCATACTTTAATGGAGTCTGATAACCTCAATCTTGTGATGACAAAGAAAATACAAAAAAAAAAAAAGGAGAAGAGGTTGCATTTAAATCATATGTTGAGAAGCAAATTGGACGGTGCCAAATTAGAAATCAAAAATTGATATTGTTGGAAAGCCGATAGCGGTGCAGGCAATTAAAGATAGAGACATCATGAACATAGCTAATAGAAAGAAAACACAACAGATTCAAATTTGAACAATTGTTAACCTTAAGAATCACAACGAATATATGAAAAAGCCTTCAAACCGGATATGGAACAAATGAGTATTAAAATGAAAAAGGGTTTGGATGGCGTCAACCGAACTACAAGTTGCCAACTAAAGGATTCAAAAGAGAAAAATCTAATACTTATCATGGAACTTAAATCCAAACACTCATGACCAAAAAACTGAACAGGTCGATTCACAAATAGATACGAACAAGTGATTACTAATACCACAACATCAACTATCATTTAAACAGATTCATCTTCACATAACTTTAAACAGACGCTATATTGGAAAATGAGCAGCATGCTGAAACAATAAAGATAGAGAGAAGGAAAGACTTCTTAGAATTGGAATTTACAGTTTTTAAGTTGTTTCACCAGAAAATTTGAGTTCGCATCAAGATCTTAGCATTTTAAAACATGAACCGGCAGAAATGACTCATTTAAAACCTTATTAACTGATGAACTGTCACGTTTCAAAGAAAAATAGGAAGGATTTGAAGCAAACACAAGTAGAAGTTTAGATAAAACTGAGATTCGAACATTTAAAGACCCCTATGACAGTCTACGATTTAAAGCCTTGAATTTGGGAGGAATTAGGCAAAATAAGAAGTAAAAAATGATCCATCAGTATATTCACACAGCAAACTGATTATATATTCAGAGCATGAGACCAACATCAAAACGAAGTTGTCACGTGCTAAGCCAATAAGCCAGTTGAATCCACACCAAGAACCAGGAGAAATGAACTAAGAAGAAAACCTATATCACACATAATCTAAAATGGCTTAAAGACCAGGTATAGATTAAAGTAAGAGTCTAAGACAGGGACTAATCAAAGATTTAAAACAAGTACTTGGAGACTTGAAATTGTCTTGACAGAAAAACCAAGCTCGCACTAAAGATTTAGCCTTTAGTACCTGACATAGTGAAAACTAAATCATCTCACGCACCATTTAACTGGAAATAGTTTGAAATTGACTAAAATTCAACAAATATTGAACGGAAAGCGTGAAACCAACATTGCAATCCGACTTTACAGCTTAAACATAAGTTTATGACTTTGAAAACATTTTAACAGTGGGTGACAATAGTAAGACAACAATAATTCAATCATAACACAGCCGTTTAAGCAAAACAAACAGGAACAGGGTGAAGAAACAGGGTCTCAAATCACCTCTTTAACCCAACAAATCACTTTTAAGAAGAGGTTTCCACACAATACAAAACATTCAAAATGAGAGATAAATTCCAGCCAACTATGTGGACAAACGATAGGGAAAAGCATGACGAACAGATGATTCTGAAACAACAAAAGAGAAAATAGCTTCAAATGTATCCATATTGACTATGAAAATGATGAATTCTTAAGAAAAGCTTAAACGAGACATACCAACAGCCGAGCCAAGACTTAGATGAGTGGAAAATTCAAATGGAACAAGAAAACCAAAATAAAGTACAATCTGAAATTCAGGCTCAAAATAAACAAAGGATGATATTATCCCATCGAAAACAAGAAATTAGGAACAAAGAAACTGGAGAATGGGGAATATGACAGAGAGTTTAAATGGCTTAAAAGCACGCGAAATATTTAACAACTCATGAACAAACAACCAAAGGTTGCTTTGAACTTTATATTCAAAGCCGAATAGAGGTGAGCTTTGCAACGCATTCACAAACGAATTTACATCTATTTTTAGCCACGTTAAACAGAGATCAATAAAAGAGATCAACCAGCAATTCAACTTCATGCCAAGATTAGTACACTGTTCATTAAGGAAAAACATCGCTAGAAGACGATTAAAGCAAAATGACAAGCGACAGTCAAGAGTGACAACTGGAAATGAGGTCATAAAGGGAAAATGTAGGGAAAAGCTAACGAATACGCAACCTACTATGACTTTCAATCAGTCAAACCACCAACCAATCTAAATAAACTATTCATTGTACAAAAATAAGCATTTAGCTAATTCATTATCCAGAGAATCAAATAGCGAAGTAAGACGAGAAAGATGGTACCTTTTTTAGTGCAGCGAACACAACGAGCTAGATGAAATTTCTTCACCATCGAAGGACCTCGTTTATAAATTTCCTGACTCCAAAACCCGAAACCCGGTCTTAGGGACTCTGAGGATTGACTCAAACAATGACGAGTCGAAATTTTGCCTACACCAACTCGAAATCAAGCCTTTTGATTTAGAAACTTAAAAACCGTCGAGCTTTCAGGAAGATAAAATTGTGATAAGGTTTTCAAAATCAAGAACGGCTTTTTTCTCTGTCTCCCCCAAAACCAAACGAAAAAGGATCAATATATAGGGGAAATTAGGATCAAGAAAAAGAGGAAAAACCGAAGGGTAGAAATGGGATTGAATTCAAAATTCAAATTTCGAACATTGAGGAGTATGAAAAGGGTTGTTTGGTCGTTGTTGCTGAATACTCTGGATTTGGTTCAGGGTTGCTGCTCGTCTCGTCGCTGTCGATTTTGGGCGTCGTTTGGTCACTGTCGTTGCAAGGGACGAGGGTGAGGGAGCGTGTGAGGGTGAATAGTGGATGAAAGAGCGGTGCGTGTATGCGTTCGAAGGGTGTTTGTACGTTGTGAGGGGTTGTAGGTATGTTGTTGTGTATAAGTTGTATAGGGGAGGTGGCCCGGGTCGGGTTAGAATGGGTTGGGGGGGCAGGTTTGAGGTTTTGCCAGGTTTGGGTCAGGTTAGAGGTAAATAGGTGGGTTGGGTAAGGTTTGGGTTGGGTTTCAGGTTTAGAGGTTGGGTTAGAAACGGGTTAGGTCGGGTTAGAAATGGGTTACGGGTTGGGTTTTGGCTTTTGACTCAGTTTGAGGATTTTGGGCTGAAATTGGCCTAAAATTGAATAAATTGGGTTTGAAAGAATTGAAAATATGACCAGAAATTCGATCAATTCAAAAACCAAATCGAATTAGTTGATTAAATTGGTCACGAGATGAATTAATAAAAATTAATTAAAGAGATTCTTGAAATCATCGAAACTAAATAACCAACTTAATTATCAAATAACCCGCTTGAAAATAATTTATAAACTAACCAAAATAATTAATAAAAATAAATTTTTCGGAATAATTTTTGCGAAATCATGAAAAAAATAAAAACTAAATACGTAACTAGATATACATACATAAGAATACCATGAAAATACGTATAATATACATATACATATACATACACATACATACATGTGTATATAATTTTAAAAGGTTAAAATATTATCTAATAAAAATGATGAAAAATATATATACATACACATATATACACGTATACACATGTATATACATGTATATATAATTTAAAAATCTAACATAGTATATATAAAAGATAAAAAAATATGTATACGTAATATACACAATATTTTAAAATCAATGGATTATCATTAAAAAATCTAAGGAACTTTTGAATTTTTTTTTTCTTTTTCAAAAATAATTATTTTGAATTATTGAAAATTTGAAGAAACTCGATAATTAATTTATGTCGTGGAGGGTCAAAATTGGGTATCAACACTTGAAATACACCAAGATGTCATCAATGAATACTATTACAAAAGAATCTAAGTACGGACAAAACACCCTATTCATTAACTCCATGAATATTGCAGGGGCATTAGTCAACCCAAAGGACATCACAAAAAATTTATAATGGTCATAATAGGTTCGAAAAGTTGTCTTAGGAATGTCTGATGCTCTAATCCTTAGCTGATGATAACTAGACCTTAAGTCAATCTAGGAGAACAAAGTTGCTCCTTCCCAGAAGCTGATCAAACAAGTCATCAATACGGGGAAGAGGATACTTGTTTTTGATAGTCACCTTGTGTAACTGCCTGTAATCAATACACATTCTCATAGATCCATCTTTCTTTTTATCAAACAAGATTGGGGCACTCCAAAGTGACACATCAGGGTGAATAAACCCTTTTCTCAACAAATCTTGAAGTTGCTCTTTCAATTCTTTCAACTCAGTTGGAGTCATTCTACATGGAGGAATGGAGATGGGCTTAGTGCACGACTCTATATCAAAAGGAAAGTCAATATCCCTATCCGGAGGAACACCTGGAAGGTTAGTGGGAAACACATCGACAAACTCCTGAACCATAGGAATGGACTCCATAGAAAGTGGTTCAATACTAGTATCTCGAATGAAAGCCAAGTAAGACAAACACCTCCTATCAATCAATTTTTGAGCATGGATGTAGGAGATAACTTTGCTAGGATAAGAACCACTATCACCTTTCCACTCAATCTTTGGTACACTGGGCATGACTAAGGTTACAATTTTTGCATACAATAAAGAATAACATGATAAGAAGAAAGCCAATCCATCCCTAAGATAACATCAAAGTCTATCATCTCTAGAATAATCATATTTATCCAAGTATCATACCTGGCTAGAGAAACAAGATAGGATCGATCCACCACTAAAGGCTCACCTACTGGTTTAGAAACATGCACGGGCACTGACATCCGATCACATAATAAATCAAACCCAGATGAAAATTATGTAGACACATAAGAGTACGTAGAACCAGGATCAAATAGCACAGATGCAGGCTGATGACAAACTAGGACAATACCTGTAATAACTGCATCTGAAGCCTCAGCTTCGGGTCTCCCAAGAAAAGCACAGAACTAAGCTCCTTTATCACCCCCGATCTGAGAAACACCTCGATCTCCACCATGTGGAACCAAAGCACCACTATCTAAAGTCCTGCTGTCTCTAGTAGGTTGACCCTTGCCTCGACCTCTGGCTGGTAGAGCTAAATATCTAACTGGAGCTGTTGAGTAAGTACGATGAGGTCTCGAATGAGTCTAAAAAGGACATTGTCAAATCAAATGGCCTGGATCCCCTACCCAAAACAATACCTCAGTGTAGAAGACTGTTGTCCACCAAATAAACTACTATGGCTACCACGGGTAAAACTATGGGACCCTCGATATATCTATCCACCCTCAGCTGCTGGCATAGATGCATGTACAGGATCATGATGCCTGAGAGAGCCACCACTCCTATGCAAACCTTTACCTCCTAATGAAGTGCTAGAAAATTGACTCATAGTACGATCCCTCTTAGGGTCCTCAAACTCCTCTCGAATCAACAACTTTACCTCTTTGGAAGTGCTCACAATAGACTGAAAGGAAGCCCTCTCACAAGCTGCTCTAACTACATAAGATCTAATGGAGAAATTCAAACCCCTCACGAACCTGCAAACTCTTTCCACCTCATCTGGAATCATGGCTAAGGCATGTCAAGATAATTGACAAAAACGAGCCTCGTACTCAGTAATAGTCATACCCTCTGCCTTAAGTCCTCAAATCTCAATTGGCTCTGCTCTCGTACACTCCAAGAAATGAAGCAATCTTGAAAGGCACTAGAGAATATACCCAATACACCGAAGGGGATCCGAATGGTATGGACCTCATATAAGTCCTCCACCACTCCCTGGCTGGTCCACGGAGCTGAAGTGCAACAAAATGGACACTACGCTAATCAATAAAACCTACTGCCTCTAGCATCTCATGGTACAAGGTCAGAAACTCATAAGCGTCCTCGATCCAATTACCCTGAAATTGAGATGGTTTCATCTTCTAAATCTCTCGTAACTAAGTTAATCATCTACATCCAAAACTGCCTCTGGAGTGGGTTGTGCCCTAATAGCTGGTGCAAGATCAATCTCAACTCTAGGACCTAATAGTGGCTTCTCCACCAGACTATGAACCATGGGATCCTGATGTTGATTTGGAGTCTCAGCCCCTCCTCTAGTCTGAGAACCACCTGGCATGCCTGTCGCATTACCACTCAGGACAAAACACTCAAGTACACTCAGCACCCTCAATAAAGTATCTTGCAGCAAAGGTGCAGCTGTGGGCTCTGGAAGAACCTGGTCCTCACCAACCTCAATTTGTGGCTCTAGAGAAGCCCCTCTAGCCTGCCTTCTTACTGGTGTCGCTCCTCGGGCACGACCTCTGGCTCGACCCCTTCCCCTACCTCTAACTGGGGCCTCAAAAATTATCTCAGGAGCTGTCTCACCTCTACCACCAGTAATAGTAGCTCTAGTATTTGCCATCTGTTAAAAAAACACGACCATAACTCATTACTAATGAATATAACCACGCACAAAGAGAGAGAACAAATAAAAAGAAGTTTTCTAATAGTCTGCATAGCCTCTCAAAGATAAGTACAGACATCTTTGTAACGATCCTCAAGACTCTATTTAGACTTGGCTCGTACATACGTGAGACATATGAACCTGGGGCTCTGATACCATCTGATACGACCCAAAAATGGACGTGATGACACTTGCTCAATCCCACCGGAACAAGTAAGCCTAAACCCAACAAGAACCATGAATAATGTGCAAAAATACTAAATGAAGTAAATAACTAAAAAATGGAAATATTTATACGCTTAAATATCACCCAAGGATTGGTTGCCACGGGTACAAGACACTAATAATACAAAAAATAAAAAGAAGTACAAGTCTGAATTATCTTTCTTCTTGAATAAAACAAAGCATAAAATAAACAGTAATAGGAGAGTCAGCCAGATAACAACAACTACCTCTCTAAATCTCTTGGGTAGCCTCGGATAATCAAGAAAAAGTACTACTCACTGCCTGGGCTCAGAACCTACATAAGTGTAGAAGCAAGGGCTGAGTACCAAAAGCAACACGGTACCCAACAAGTCAACTAAGAAAACAAAGTAAGTCCAATAGAATACATAAACTCCTTTCATCCCGACCGACCTCCACAACTATAGCCTGCACAGAAAATCAGCTCAGCCTAACAACACATAATACACAATACAAATAGTTTTCACAATATCACAATTCTAAATCACAAGCCACAATTCACAAGTAATCAATCACAGGAATAATATCATGCCACACAAGAATATGCAAGGATGAGATACAATGCTTATGCAATAATCACTAGCAATGACCTCGACATCAAAATATCACTAACAAAGATCTCAGTATCACAATATCACCGACGATGAACTGGCATCACAACATCATTAGCAAGATCTTAGTATCACAATATCGTTGATAATGATGTTGGCATCACATCTCAATCGATAAAGACCTCGACCCCAATTTTCACTATCTCACTCATATCATTATCCAGAAGCAATGCAAGTATGTGTGATATGGAATGAATGAACATGAGATGAAGTCCACAAGCAAATCCACTCAAAATCACCAATCACAACAATATATCTCAATATAGGATTCTCATCACTTAGCCACATTTTTCAATGTAAGTGTTACAACACCACACCAACTTATATTTACATTTAATCACCTCATTTTTATAATATTAAAATATTTCATGAATTACACATAGAAAAAGGAATAATTTGAGAATTCTATGAGAATTACAAAGTTTTGAAAGTTCACTTGCCTTAGTCGAATCATGGTCAATCAAACACTTTGTCCTTTCCCTTTCGAATAGAATTCGTAGCACCCGATCTAATCAAATAAGAATTCACAATTAAATTTTAAAACTAACAAATACCTAAACTACTATATGTCTAGGCTAGACCAAAAAATTATCCAAATCTATAATCAAGATTCTAAATTTCAAGCTTAGGATTAAGTTTTAATTTCTCCAATTATCATAAGTCTAATAGTATTCATATAATGCAACACCCCAAATTATCTATCTCGATATAACAAAGCTGAATTATAAAGTGATAATTATACTAAAGATCTGTAACAAGGAAAATAGTGTGTAATAATGTGTTACTTACAGGAACAACAATTCCTCGTTGAAACTTCTAACGTATACATCTGTATATGAAAACATATGTCTCTACCCCTAAAAGTTCCATGAAGTTACTGCCACTATATACAAACATATCCATACCCAACAATTACATCCCCCACTAACTAACCCTCCAATAGACAGACATGACAACTGCCAAACCCTTAAGAATTTATAAGGTTTTAATATCATCTTTTTTAAAACTAATAATTTACTCTAATCTAATCCATAAACAGTAAACAAAGATGCACCCACATGTTATAATAAAGATAAAGAAAATTCCACTTCCTATTCTTGTCATATCTATAGTAATTTAAGGAACAATATCAACGTGGTAGTAGTCATATCGGTCTATTGAAAATTTGAAAAATTTACAAAGTTTTCGGTAACTAACACTCATAACGTGTCATTATGCTCCAATGTCCAATGATTGATGGTCGCCATTACCTATTACATAAATACATGCCTCTTATACTAATTTTTTATTCCATTAAGAGAGACACCAGAAAGATAAACAAAGAACGTGAAAACCACCACTTAGATTCTACTCTCCCCCACGTTAACATTGATAAAAAATCATAGTTAATAAATCAACCAGCAATAACTAACCTGGAGTTTTTGGTTGAGATTTTTGTTTCAGCCTTCAAGTATGGAGCAACGTTGTAACTTCTCTTTTGTGTTCAGTTGCTTCTAATCAACAGTTATTGATACCTTTGTTTACCCTTTTTACTTAAATATATTATTTTACAAGGGTTATATGACAAAAAGTATTACAAAATTAGCAATTTACTCCCCTAATTATATGAATTATCTAAATTTACCCATAAACTAAATAACCGTGGTGATCAGGTAGTCTGAAATATCCACTTCAAATTTACAAGTAGGATATTTTAGGAAAACAAGAGTGGCTAATTCTCAAAATATCCTAACAGGTTATTACATCTGCTTTAAAAAATAGCTCAACTCAACTAAGCATACAACATAATAAGAGAAAATATTTTAACGCATAAATAATACAACTCAGTGTATAAAATATAAGCTTTATATAGTATCCTAATTTTCTAACGCTAAGATCCAGCCATCCTTCATGTGTTGTAAGATTGTACCTGGTGGTTCTTAATTGAGCATAAGTGTTAAAGTCAATTTTTTAACATGAGAATAGATTTGACTATGAAGTTAGGTCACAAGATGTAATGACCTCGAAGATCATTTTTGGCATTCTTGATAAAATTATTATTTTGCCCTTCCTGAAAGTTGTCGTGGATCAATTTTGGTTGATTCTAAAATACAAAATTTAAAAACCTTGTAAAAAGTTAACGTTTTGCTAAAGAAAGAGTTTTTAAGGACTTAAAGTTTGAAATTTTGAGTTTTGAGATCATTTTGAGTTTTGGGTGACAAAATGCTATTTTGTCAATTCCATTAGCTTCAAACTACGGAATCTGATTTAGGAGAACTGACAAAACAAATTTTGGAATTAAAATGAAGATTTTTGACCCAAAGTTGCATTTTAAGTTATATTTGAGTCATAGTTTGACTTTGATCGACATTCAGAGTTCAGAAGTTCAAACTGAAATTTTGACGGTTCAGGTAAACTAATGCTAGAAATGACCTCATTGTAATTTTTAGAGTTTTCAGGGGCAGTTTGGGTATGTTGAATTTTCACTAGTTTCTTTGGGTTCTATCGGGTTCTGGACCAAGGAGACCTCAAATTTGAATTCTGACGGTTCCATTGAGGTCAGAATGTCGTGGAAGAGTTGCATGTTTGGTTAGTGTGTATCGAGTTCCGAATGGTTTATTCCGTATTTGAAATAGCTGATTTGGACTGCAATCTGGGTACAGTCACTATAGTACTCCACATTCACGTAGTTGTTCACTGTGTTTGCGGAGAGCTAACCCCCAGACCTCCACATTCATGAATTAAGTCCTCGCATTCACGGAGTGTTAGCTAAGCTTGACCTCTGTGTTCGCAGGAGTTCTTCCGCGTTCGTGGAGTATTATATGATTGAATTAGTGCGTTTAATTTAAATGGTGAGTTTCATCATTTTCCACCATTTTTGTAATGACCTTACTGGTCATTTTAAAATTTATTTATGAAAATTACTATTTTACCCTTTCGTAAATTATTTTGGACTTATTTTGAACTATCTGTGTTGTTAGAACTAAGAGCTAGTGTTTAAAAAGAGGAAAATATGAGTTTTGACATTTTTGAAAGCTTAAGTTGTTAAAAAAGTAAATTTTTGTACCATTTGGAGTTTTGAGTGTCGAAACAAAAATTTGTCTATTACATTAGCTCCAGAACGTCAAATTTGGTCTTAAAGAAGTGACGGAACTGAATTTTAAGTTAAAATGGGGATTTTGGACTCAAAGTTACATTTTTAGTTGATTTCTAATCCTAAGTTTGACTTTGATCATAATTCAGAGTTTGAAAGCTCTAAATGAAATTTTGACAGTCTAGTGGTTCCGGATGGTGAAAGTAACGCTAGAAATGGTCTCATTATAATTTTTGGAGTTTTCGGGTTCCAGGTCAAGGAGACCTCAGAATCAAATTTTGACAATTTCATTAAGTCCAGAACGTTGTTTTTGATAGGGTTATATGTTGAATTTGTGCATATTTGTTTCTGAACAAATCTCGGGAGTTTGTTCTGAATTGTGAAATTTGGCTAGTTTTTCAAAATTTGGTGTAGCCCCCCTTTGTACACCTCGTTCGCTAGATAGGGGATCGCGTTCGCAGAGGTCTATGGATCTTGACCTCCGCATTCGCAGAACTCTATTGAGTTCCACTCTGGGTTCGCGGGCCCCACCCCCACATTTGCAGAGCTTTATCTAGGTGTTCCCCTCTGCATTTGCAGGTGCCACCCCGCGTTCGCGAAGTTGTAAATTGCCTGAAACAGTTTAATACCAAGAACACTTCTTTTTCCTCCATTTTTTGGAATTCTCAAGCTTCCTTGGTGGATATTTGAAGAAGCTTTTTGTGAAAATCTTTTGGGTAAGTGTTTTTATGCTCAAAACTGATAATTTCTATTACTTTTCTCTTAATTTTATCTTGAATTTCATGATATTGAACATTAAAAATTGAGTGTTTCTTAGTCTATGTTTTGAAACTTTAATTGTTGATGTCTCCTTCAATTTGAGCTCAATTTCAGTGGAATTTTCACCCATAAACTCCTTTTCTCATGTAGAATAATAATTTCTAATTTATTTTCAGATTCGTGAACCTCAAAGTTTAGCTTTAGTTTTGACTATTTTACCCTTGGATCCAATTCGTGTCAATATGGGTATTAAAATCCATCTTTTGACGCGTATTATCTATTCTTGATAGTGGTTCGTTGATTCAAGCTCATTTTTAGGCTTTGAGTGTCCAAAAGCTTGGTTCAAGTGTAGTTTTATTATTAAGGTAGGTTCAGCTAACCTTTTTAGGACTAGTTTGGAGTTATCAAATTTGTTTATGTGACAATTGTAAGAATTGGATTATTTTATGATAATTGGATTAGTTTGATGGCATTTTGGCAAAAATGTGGCACCAGATGTATTGAAATTGGAGTAAATTGTGAAGTTGTTAGTAAATTGAAATGAACCCTTGATATTCAAGATACTTTTGGATATTATCATTTGGGAAATATTGTGTTGTTGGTTGGCATTTGAGTATCTTCTGGGACTCAGTTGTATATTTTGGGACTTGTAAAGTCTGGTATTATTGGTTTAGTTTGCTATTGGTGAAAGTGCGGTAATTTGAGACATGTTGATGACTTGTGGTTCTAGTTGTGACATCTGGCATTCCTTTTTGATTTATGATTACTATCTATCGGTTATTTTATTATATTTTGTCATTTGTATTGATTTGTGCCATTGATATGCATTCATTTCCATGTTGCATTGGTACCACCCTATGATTAAGAGCATGTGGCAAGGTTGAGATATGTAACAAATTTTTAAAACCCCTTGACCACGAGAAGGTGGAAAAGGTGAGATTGTACCACTTTTTAAAACTCCTTGACCACGAGGAGGTGGAAAGGTTGAGATACTGTGACACCCCTTGACCACAAGCTGGTGGCAAGGTTGAGATTTCTTTATATAGTTTGAGAGACCCCCATGGATTCTAACCTCTTTGTTCCAAGTGGAAAGATTCATACTTATTACGTGTTTATCTAATTCCTCTTACCCAATCGGTTAAACCTACAGGGTACACTTTTGTGTACTCACCCTTACTATATTTTGTCCTTGCAGATCGAGCACAGGGACTCCCTCGTGGTAGTTGATTTCATTCAAGTGAAGTTTTCCTACCCTTTTCCAGATCACCACGGTAAGGCTCAAACTTTGAGTTGCCATTGTACTATTGAGACTTAATTTATTATCTTCCATATCAGACTTTGTATTTTGTTTATCAGATAACTTTGTATTTACTCTTTCGTACTATTTATAATCTCTTGCACTCGTGACTCTAGGTTTTGGGATTTTAATCTAAATGTATGGTTGTTCTATTTTAATCATTCCTCCTTTAGTTTCAAATTGGTTTTAGGTCGTGATAAGTTTGATATCCGAGCTCTAGGTTCGTTGGGCTCATGAGTCAAGAGCAGGGTTTCTGGTAGAGTCTCATGGATCTGTATGTAGATATCCATACCCATCTTCAGGAGGCTACAAGGTACTTGATAGGATAAATTTTAGTTTTGTTTCTATTCGTGCATTCTTTCATATCAATTGTCTTGGATATATCTAATATACTTCTTCTGCACAGATGTCAATGACTAGGGTTCGATGGTTGAGTTTGAGCTAGATGATGTGGCCCCCACTCGTGGTTGAGGCAAGGCTCGTGGTAGGGACAGGGGTTGTGGACATGCTAGAGGGTCAGCTCCGCCCAGGGGGCAGGTAAGAGCAGCTTCACCGGAGCCTGAGTATGAGTTTGAAGGACCTACATACCTTGTTCCACCACCATCAACCCCAGATGCCATTCCTTTGATTTAGGAGCTAATTTTATGTGCATTAGCTAGACTTGATAGAGCTTCTTCAACCCCCATTATCCTTGATGCACCGGTTTTTGCAGTGCCTGTTGGCTTTTCTATAGCTCTAGTTGATCCACTTATGGTATAGGTTGGTCCTTCATCAGCTCCAGTGGATACTCTCATGGCTTATGCTATTTTGCCTTTATCTGATCGGTTAAGTATTGGGTGCCAACTTGTGGGTTTATCTATTGCACCACCCAAGTTCAAGGTACCACTAGCTTTTACCAACCCTGCTATGTCTACTGTTGAGCAGAAGAGTTTTAAGAGATTTGTTCAATTAGCTCCTTCCAGGTTTGATGGTACACCTAGTGACAAGGCTTATGACTTCCTATTAGAGTGTCAGGATTGATTGTGCAATTTGGCTATTCCAGAGACTCACAGAGGTTCTTACACCTCCTATCAGTTTACTAGCCATGGCTAAGGAGTAGTGGAGATCAGTTTTAGCTCGCAAACCTACTGAATAACTAGCTATGACATGGGATCAGTTTACTGAGGTATTCTTGGAGAGATTTGTACCTTATAGTCTCTGGGACAATATGCAAGACGAGGTTGACTGGCTACAACAAGGATCTATGTCGATATCTGATTATGAGGCTAGATTTCATGAGGTTTCCAGGTATGCCTTATCTAGAATTCCCATCGAGTTTGAGATGATTCGACATTTCACCAAGGGGTTAGTGGGATATCTTCAGGAGGCTATAACTTTACTGGTCCTAGCAGGTGGTACTTTTTAGAGTATGGTAGACTATGCTCGTATGATTAAGTGTATCAGGCATGATCTTTGAGGTGGCGCAAAGAGATTCTGCCAGCATGGATTGTTCAATGGGCACCCACCGTGATATAGAGAGTTTAAGAGACAAGGTTACCAGGGTAGAGCATTACATGTAGTTATTCCAGCTGCTGATAATGTTGACAGATCTAGGCCTATTCAGACGGGTCGTGATAGCTCTTCAGGTACAACTAGGCATGGTGATTTCTCAGGAAAGTCATCTCAAGGATGGGATCCCAAGGTTTTCTATGTTTGTAATGAGGTTGAGCATTTAGCCAAACATTATCCTCATTGTGCACCCCCTCTCAGTCATCAGGGATCCAACCAGCCTATCTAGATCCAACACCACCAATGAGGGATGCTTCTTAGGGCATGACGGGTGGTACTAGATGAGGTAGAGACAGTATAAGAGGTGGAGCTCGTGGAGATCCACAACCTAGTAGATGATGCAATGTATGCTATGTAGTCCCAAATTGAGCTAAGACAGAGGCCTCTGATGCTATTATTATAGGTATGGTTTTGGTGTACCACCATTCTGCTTCAGTTTTATTTGATCCAGGCTCTTCTATTCATATGTATTAGTTTATTTTGCCACAGACCTTGGTATTATATGTGAGCCCCTTACCAAGATTATATGTGTTTCCACCCTAGTAGGTGAGTCTTTAGTAGTGAATTTGGGTGTATCAGGGTTGTATTGTAACTTTCTTGGGGAGAGATACTATTTCTCGATTTGATATTTCTTGATATGGTTGACTTTGATGTGATATTGGGCATTGATTTGTATCACCTTATCAGGCCATTCTCGATTACTATGCAAAGACTATGACTTTATCTTGTCCTAGTTTGGCCTAGTTAGTACGGACTAACGCATCTAGTTCTTATTCCAAGGGGGTGATCTCTTATATACATGCTTGTAAGTTGATAGATAATGGGTGCTTATCATATTGGCTCATGTTTGGGCTTGTTCTCAGGAATCACCATCATTGGAGACCACCAGAGTTGTAAGGAATTTTATGGATGTGTTTCTGGTAGATTTTCCAAGTGTTCTCTCGAATCATGATATTAACTTTACTATTGATGTGGAACCAGTCACTAAGACCATTTCTATTGCCCCCTACCGGATGGCTCCAGCTAAGTTGAAAGAGCTAAAGGAGCAGTTGGAGGATTTGTTGGAGAAGAGATTTATTTTTCTGAGTGTATCCTCGTGGGGTGCTCCTATTTTGTTCATGAAGAAGAAGGATGGTACTATGTGGATGTGTATTGATTATCGCCAATTGAACAAAGTAACCATCAAGAATAAGTATCCTTTGACTCGTATTGATGATTTATTCAACTAGTTGTAGGGTGCTTCAGTGTTTTCAAATATTGGCTTGAGATTAGGATACCACCAGTTGAGAGTTTGGGAGTCTGATTTCCCGAAGATAACCTTCAGGACCCATTATGGCCATTATGAATTTGTGGTTATGTGTTTTGGGTTGACTAATGTCCTAGCCGCATTCATGGAATTGATAAACTGAGTATTCAAGCCTAATTTGGATAGATTTATACATGTATTTGTTGATGATATCTTGGTTTACTCCAAGAATGAGTCAGACCATGTGAAATATTTGAGGATCATACTTCAGAGGTTGAGAGAAGAAAAACTGTATGCAGACTTTTCAAATGTGAGTTCTGGCTCGAGTCGGTAGCTTTCCTTGGGCATGTGGTGATGAAATATGATATTATGGTAGATTTGGCTAAGGTAGCAGCCGTTCTTGAGTAGGCTAGGCCGACATCGGTGACTGAGATCTAGAGTTTTATTGGCCTAGCGGGGTACTATCAATGCTTTTTGTAGGGATTCTCTTCTATTGTAGCCCTATTGACCAAACTCACTCAAAAAGATGTGGCTTTTGTTACACCCGGTAAAACTATCAAAATACCTCTAGATAAGATAATCCTTGCATAACACATCGTCACAAACGTTTTTGGCAAATCCGAGGTTAGGATCACGATCAACACAAAATATTATATGGAAATGGTCTTGGTTGAATTTTAGAGCAACCAAATCAAAAGATAATTTTTTGGAGAAAAGCTGCAATTCGAGAAAAGTGGGTGACATGTCCACATCACAGACTTGCACTTAACTGTGGTTCTAATATTTTTTACTAGATTAGAAAATAGATTGAATTTTTTTTGAAAACATTTACACAGTACGAGACCAAGTCTGAGTCACAGTGCAAATTTTTTACTTTTTGAGGGGCATTCTAGACTTTTTCCTACCCCTCCTAAACTTAATCCACGATTGATATAGGTCAATTTAAGCATAAAAAGGATTTTTAAACTCATTCCTAAGTTTTCTACGCACTCTAACAAAAGACTAGAGCTAAGAAGAGAAGAGAAACTAGATATCAAACGATTGGAGGAAAAACTTGTACAAATTGATTGTCAAATTTCATCCCAGGTATGTAAGGATACCTAAAGCATTGGATTGAGTTCGCCCATGCACCCTTTTATTCACATGATTCGAATTGAAGTGTAGGAATTGAGTAGTGAAATCCCCTAATCCTAATTTTTGAATTACGTTCATTTATGACTGAGTTCGCATGCATATTTATGGACAAATTGATGAGTTGCATGTTGATTACATGAAGTTGGAGCAATAATTTATGTTTAACATTATGAACCTTAAATTGTAACATTCTATGTAATCTTTGTTCCATTGATTGAATTGAGGTCATGATTATGAATGTATGAGCTAAGTAACTTGAGCATATTACTTGTGTGTGTGTGTATATATATTTAGTGAGTATCTTAAATGTTTTACGTGTTGAGCATGATTGATTGTAGTCTAAATGAACATTTGAGTTAGAGTCTCAAATGATTTGATGAGTCCTTCTAGTTTCCATGATTAATGGTCCTGATTGGTTAGTTTGTTTAGTGAGTTGATGGTATTTGATTGGAGTAAATGTAAAAATAAGTCTGAGTTGATTGATATGAGCATATTGAGTCATAGGGAGGAGTATTGACAACCGATATGGGTACGAGTAAATAATAACTCAAACTCATAAACTACGAAGCTAGCATAGGATAGGGGTTATGCCTTTTATTTTCCAAAAAGATGGACATTGATTTTGGATCTAGATTGGTTTGATTGTCCCTTACCTTGGAAAGTATTGTACAGTTGTGGCAACGATAGTGCAAATGTTGTATTATCACCAACTCATATATGATGGTTATCGGTTAGAAAAACTCCCTGAATGTGCATAACTGATTTGACTGAATTGCATGCTAGAGTTTCTTTAGGATCATTGTTCTACTATATAAATCTTGCACCCTTTACTGAGTTGAGTCATGGACTGTTGAGTTGATCTTGTTGATTTGTATCCGAGTCTAACTTGTTTCCTTAGACATTTTACATACTAGTATATTTCATGTACTAACGTCTATTTGGGTCTGCATTATTAATGATGTAGATACAAGTGTTAGAGATTATCAACAAGTGCACCGTTGAGGATCTATTGCAGTTAGCTGATTTGGTGAGTCCTCACCTACTTTTGGATGATACATATTTATACATTCATTTAGCTTGAGTTTAGTACTTTATTTCCTTTTTGATTTAGGTTGTCATGGCCCGTCATGGTACTATCTAGACAGTTTAGATAGAGGCTTCCTAGACTAGATTTGGGATTGTTAATTTAGATATTATTTGACTAGTTTCTTGTATACTAGTCTTGATTCATTTTGAGATTAGATTGTTGATCTTTATTTATTGACTGAGAATTCCTCATTAGTTACTTCTTGAATTATTAGAGTTTTCCATTTTTGAGTATGATGTGATGATGAGGCCAGATGGTTCTCTTGAGGAATCAACGATGGTTCTTCAAGTGTCGGTCATGCCAAGGGTACCCTCCTGGGGTATGACAAACATGGTATCAGAGCATAGAGTTCAAGTGTCTTAGGGAGTCTATGAATTCGTGTCTAGTAGAGTCTTGTTGATGGGTGTGTTGTGCACCATACTTTATAAGAAGGAGGCTATAGGACATTAGAAATGATTAAACTTCTTTGATATTTTGAGTTCATGCGATAAAGTTTAACTCTATTAAAGTATCTATCTGATTTGTGCATTATGTATTTGCAGATCATACCTCTTAAACCTACTACCACCTAAAGAGATATTTCAGCCTCTAACATTGAGAATCCCCCACCAGAAGTGCCTACCCGGATGGAGAGAAGACACTGAGGTCGACTTTCTAGAGCCATTGGGGTTCCACAGGCACCTAATATTTCGCCTACTCCCACAACATAGGCTAATTTAAGAGGAGCTATCACTATGCTCACTTAGTTGGTAGCCGCCTAGAGTGGGAATCAGAGTTCACAGGCTCCTAGCTTTAGTTCTCAGGATCCCACTGTTACAACCAGACTCAGGAATTTCTTGAGGATGAACCCACCAGTTTTCACAGGGGCTAAGGTTGAGGAGGATCCCCATAACTTCTTCCATGAGATGTGGAAGGTTTTGAAAGTGATACATGCGACTGAGACTGAGGGGTTGAACTTGCTTCCTATCAACTTAAGGATTTGGCGAACGTTGGCATAACTAGTAGGAAGAGGATCGAGGTGAGGATGTTGAGCCTACTGAATGGAGTGAATTTAAGAGTGCCTTCTTTGACCACATTTTTTCCTAGGAGTTGAGGGAGTCCAAGATTGAAGAGTTTGTGAACCTAAAGTAAGAAGGGTTGATAGTCAAAGAGTATGGCCTCAAATTCATCCAACTATCCAGGAATGCTCCGAAGATGGTCCACGACATAAGAGCCAGAATGAGGAAGTTCGTATCTGGTTTAGGTAATCAGGTCAAGAAGGAATGCAAAGGGACTCAGCTGATCCCAGGCATAGACATTTCTAGACTCATGGTTTATGCTCAACAACTTGAGGAAGACAAGAAGAGGGACAGAGAGGAGCATTTGAGTAAGAAGGCTAAGTCAACAGGGCTTAAGCCTAGACAATCTATGTAGAATAAGAGAGACAAGTCCTACTTTCAGAAGAGATCAAATAGTTATGTACCATCCTCAGCAAGTGCACCAGATCCGAGAATAGGTCGTTTAGAAGTCCCATGGTCAGAATAACTTTAGAGCCCAGGGTTCATAGTCTCAGGCTAGTATGACCCTTGGTTCGAAAGGGAAGCCATCTTGTGTAAGATGTGGCAGGATGCATTTGTGATGTATAGGGAGGGAATGGTTGTTACAAGTTTGACCAGATGGGTCACTTCTAGAAGGAATGTCTGATATGGGGCAATAAGGCCTAGTCTTCTACTACAACACCACCAGCTAAAGGTAATCAGAGAGGTGTTGCCCAAGGGAAAGACGGTGGAACAAACTATCTATATGTGATAAGGGAACCGATAGGACCAAGAGGTTACACAAGATGTTGTGATAGGTAGGTTTTGAGTTTTTACTTTTGACTGTTATGCCTTACTTGATCCAGGCGCAAACATTTCATTTGTGATGCCATATGTGGCTAGTAGATTTGACATCTTTCCTGAGTGTTTGCTTGAGGTTTTTTTTGTTTTCACTCCTGTTGGCGAGTCGATTCTAGCCGAGAGAGTGTATAGAGATTGTGTAGTATGTTTCCATCATAAGGATACCTTGGATGACTTGATAGAGCCAGAGATGATTGATTTCAATGTGATCTTTTACATGGATTAGCTTCACGCCTACTATGCCTCCATTGATTATAGGAACCGAACTTTTAAATTCCAATTTTTGAATGAACTGATCTTAGAGTGGAAAGAAAATTCTATTGCACCTAAGGAAAAGTTTATTTACTACCTTAGGGCTAGAAAGGTAATCTCTAAGGAATGTATCGATCACCTCATGCGAGTTAAGACTGATGATGTTGAGTCTGTAACCCTTGAGTCAGTTCAAACTGTGAATGAGTTTCCTAAAGTATTTTCTGAGATTTTCCTAGAGTCCCTTCTGATAGGGTGATTGACTTTGGGATTGATGTTGTCCCCAACACTCAACCTATCTCTATTTCACCTTATAGGATGGCACCCGCTGAGTTAAAAGAGTTAAAAGAGAAACTGAAAGATTTTCTAGAGAAGGGCTTTATTAGGCAGAGTTTTTCTCCTTTGGGTGTTACTATTATATTCGTTCAAAAGAAATATGGGTCCTTCAGAATGTGTATTGACTATCACCAATTGAATAAAGTGATATTCAAGAATAAGTATCCCCTTCCAAGGATAATCGACTTGTTTGACAAATTTCAGGGTGCCACTATTTCCTCTGAGATAAACATGAGATCGGGTCATCATCAGTTGAAAGTGAGAGAATATGACATCCCAAAGATGGCTTTCCAAACCCGATATGGTCATTTCAAGTTTTTGGTGCTATCCTTTGGGTTGGAAAATGCACTTGCAACCCTTATGGACTTGGTGAACAGAGTATTCAGATAGTACCTTGATATGTTTGTGATTTTTTCTATCAATGATATTCTAATGTATTCTAGAGATGAGGACGAGCATGCAAATCACCTTAAAATCTCTTTTCGGACACTCAAGGAGAATGAACTATATGCAAAACTTTTGAAGTGTTAATTTTTGCTCAAATCTATGGCTTTTTATGCTATATTATCTTGGCGATGACATTTGAGTGGACACTCAAAATATTGAGGCAGCAAAGAATAGACCAAAACCCACATCTCCAACTGATATAAAGAGTTTTTTGGGTTTGGTAGGCTACTACCATAGATTTTTTATAGGTTCTCTTTTATATCCTCACCATTGACTAGACTGACTCAGAAGAAGGACAAGTTCTAATGATTCGATGAATGTGAGAAGAGTTTCCAAGAGTTGAAAACAAGGTTGACTATTGCACCAATTTTGACCATGCTTGATGGAACAAAGGATTTTATAATA
This sequence comes from Solanum aculeatissimum, assembly GCA_038996855.1. NCBI lineage: Eukaryota > Viridiplantae > Streptophyta > Magnoliopsida > Solanales > Solanaceae > Solanum > Solanum aculeatissimum. The sequence goes on along the minus strand of JBCEWC010000370.1, from coordinate 32,096 downwards.
TATTGTGATGCGTCTAAAGTTAGATTGGAATGTCTGTTGATGCAGAGGGGCAAAGTAATATCTTATGCCTCTAGACATCTTAAGGTTCATAAGAGGAATTATTTGACTCATGATCTTGAGTTGTCCATTGTGGTGTTTACTCTCAAGATTTGGCGTTACTACTTATATGGAGCACATATTGATATCTTCACGGACCATGAAATCCTACAATATATCTTCACCCAAAAGGAGCTTAATTTGAGGCAGACGAGATGACTTGAATTGCTCAAGGACTATGACCTGATCACCCTCTACCACCCAAGTAAAGCTAACGTGGTTGTTGATGCTCTTAGTAGCTTATCCATGGACAGTACCTCCCATGTCGAAGAGGGAAAGAAGGAGATAGCCAAAGAGTTTCATAAACTGGCACGATTGGGGGTTTAATTAGATGAATCTGGTGAAGGTGGAGTTCTTGTGCATAATGGGTCTGCATCATCCCTAGTAGTGAAGGTGATGGAGAAATAAGACCAAGATCTTATTTTACTCCTGTTGAAGGTAGATGTGCATAAGCATAAGGTGGTAACTTTTGCCAAAGAGGGAGATGGAGTATTAAGGTACCAAAGTATATTGTGTGTTCCAAAAGTTGATGGCATATGAGAGGGAATTATGGAAGAAGCACACAAATTTAAGTATTTGATCCATCAGGGATTAACTAAGATGTACCATGACTTGAGAGAAGTATATTGGTGGAGTGGGATGAAAAGAACATTGCCGAGTTCATTTCTAGGTGCCCGAACTGCCAACAAGTTAAGGTTGAGCATCAAAGGCCATGTGGAGTAGCTCATAACTTTGCGATTCTAGAATAGAAATGAGAAATGATCAACATGGACTTCTTTATAAGATTACCAAGGTCCCGCAGATAGCATGATTTGATCTTGGCGATAACTGATAGAATGACAAACAGTTGTGCATTTTTTGGCAGTAAAGATGACTGACACCGCAGAGGATTATGCCCAATTGTATATAAGAGAGATTGTTAGATTGCATGGACTCAAATAGAGGAGCTCAATTCAACGCTCAGTTTTGGAGATCTTTCCAAAAAAGTTTGGGTTCAAAGGTGAAGCTTAGCACTGCCTTCCACCCATAGACTGATGGCTAGGCAGAGCGAACAATTCAACCTTTGGAGGATATGTTGAGGGCTTGTGTCATTGACTTCAAAGGTAATTGGGATGACCATTTTTCTCCGATTAAGTTCGCCTATAATAATAATTTCCATTCGAGTATTCAGATGGCCCCATATGAGGCACTTTTTTAGAGGAGATGTAGATTACCGATTGGTTGGTTTGATGTAGGTGAGGTAGAGTTGATTGTGTCAGACTTGGTTCACCAAGCTATGGAGAAGGTGAAGATCATATGAGAGAGATTGAAACTGTACAGAGTTGATAGAAATCCTACACTGATGTTAGGAGAAGAGACTTAGAGTTTGAGGGCGACGATTGGGTCTATTTAAAAGTGTTATCTATGAAGGGTGTGATGAGATTTGGGAAGAAAAAAAAGTTGAGTCCGTGGTAAATTGGTTCTTATCAGATTTTGAAAAGAGTGGGTAATATAGCTTATGAATTAGAGCTACCACAAAAGCTAGCAGCCATTCATCCAGTCTTTCACATTTCTATGCTTTACAAGTGTTTGGGAGACCCTTAGTTAGTTATTCCTATTGAAAGTATTTGAGTGAAGACAACTTGAGCTACAAAGATATTCTTATTCAAATTTTTGATCGTTAGGGTCATAAGTTAGGAACCAAAGAGATTGCATTTGTCAAGGTGTTGTGAGAAATAAATTTATAGAAGAAGCTACTTGCGAAGCTAAAAGGATATAAAGGCTAGGTACCCACATTTATTCCTACCTGATGTTGATGAGGGAGTTGATGGTAATGATTCATTCCCATTCTTTGAGTTCCCTTCTATTTCGAGTTTGAAATAACGATAGTGTTCTAGAGTTCAACTGATGATATGTTTGATTTGTTGATTGTTTACTTGTTTAATTTCTTGGTTGATGAATTGCATGAGTGATTCATGAATTGCTTTATTATTAGAGTCCATGATAGGATTTGTGCCTTGACTAGGCTCCTAGATCACTCTCATTCGAGGACGAATGATACCAAGGGGGAGATAATATTACATCCGATAAAATTATGTATATATACCTATATGAGAGAATGTTTGCATAATGCATCTTCTCAAACTTTTTTGGCAAATTTGATATCGGGATCATGATCAGCATGAAACATTATGTGGAAAAATGGTCTTGGTTGAATTTTAGTACAATCCATTCCTAAAAAGTACGTGACATGTTCGCATCATGGAATTTTCATGGACTTGCACTTAATTGTGGTTCTAATATTTTCTATGAGATTAAAAAGTCGATCAAAAGATTTTAAAAAAAATTTGCATAGTGCGGGACTAAGTCCGCGATATGGACTGGCTCCTCAATAGTGTAAATTTTTCACTTTTTCGAGGGGTATTCCAGACTTTTTTCTATCCCTCTTAAACTTAACCCACATTGATATAGGTTGTTTTAATCATAAAAAGGGTTTTTAAACCCATTCCTAAGTCTTGTATGCACTTTAACAAAAGAATAGGGCTAAGAGGAGGAGAAGAGAAGCTAGAGATTCAAGCATTTGGAGCAAAAACCTTTGCAAATTGATTGTCAAACTTCATCCAGGTATGTAAGGCTACCTTATGAATTGGATTGAGTTCATCCACGCGCATTTTTGTTCACATGATTTGTATTGGAGTGTAGGAATTGAGTAGTGAAATCCCTTAATCGTAATTTTTGAGTTATTTGCATTTATGACTGAGTTCTCATGCATATTTATAGACAAATTGATGACTACATGAAGTTGGAGCATTAATTTATTTTTAATATTATGAACCTTAAATTATAACATTCTATGTAATCCTTATTGTATTGACTGAATTGAAGTCATGATTATGAATGTATGAGCTGAGTAACTTGAGCATGAGGAGCATATTACTTGTGTGTGTGTATGTATATATATAATAAATATCATACATGTTTTACATGGTGAGCATAATTGATTGGAGTGTAAATGACCCTTTGAGTTAGAATCTCAAATGATTTGATGAGTCCCGATAGCTTGCATGATTGATGGTCCTGATTGGTTGATTTGTTGAGTGAGTTAATGGAGCTTGATTGAAGTAAATGTAAATATGAGATTGAGTTTATTGATATGAGTATATTGAGTCAGACGATGGAGTATTGAGCACCGATATGAATACAAGTAAATAATAACTCAAACTCATAAAAAACTATGTAGCTAGCGTAGGATAGGGGTTATGGCTCTTATGTCTGAAAAAGATGAACATTGATTTTAGATCAAGATTGGTTTGATCGTCCCTTATCTTAGCAAGTATTGGATGGCTATGTAAATGATAGTGAAAATGTTGTATCATCACCAGCTCATATATGATGGTTGTAAGTTAGAGAAACTCTCTAAATGTGTATAACTGATTTGACTGAGTTGCATGCTAGAGTTTTTTTAGGATTATTGTTCTATTATACAAATCTTACACTTTTTACTGAGTTGAGTCATGGACTGTTGAGTTGATCTTGTTGATTTGTATATGAGCCTGACTTATTTTCTTAGCCAATTTACATACCAATATATTCCATGTACTGATGTCGATTTGGGTCTGCACCATTAATGATGTAGATACAAGTGTTAGAGATCATCAACAAGTGTACCATTGAGGAACTGTTGCAGTCATCTAATTTGGTGGGTCCTCCCCTACTTCTGGAGGATACATATTTATACTTTTATTTAGCTTGAGTTTAGTACTTTATTTCCTTTTTGATTGAGGTAGTCATGGCCTATCGTGGTACATCTAGCCAGTTTAGATAGAGGCTTCATAGACTAGATTTGGAATCATTGATTTGAATATTGTCTAACTAGTTTCTTTCATACTATCTTGATTTGTTGTGAGATTAGTCTGCTGATCATTATTTATTGACTGAGTATTCCTTATTAGTTACTTCAAGAATTATTAGAGTCTTCCATTGTTGAGTATGATGTGACAATGAGGCCAAGGTTCTCTTAGAGAATCAACGATGGTTCTTCAAATGCCAGCCATACTAAGGGTACCATCCTAGGGTGTGATAACTTTCAATGGTTAGAGGAGTGTAAGGTGAGATTTCAAAGGCTCAAAGATTTGTTAACCTCAACACCTATCCTTGCTTTTCCCAAGGAGGGAGTACCTTTTGTGGTGTATGGTGATACCTCTAGAGTACGTTTGGGTGACGTATTGATGCAAAATTGGAGAGAGATAGCATATGTAGCTCGATAGCTAAAGGTACATGAGAGAAATTACCCTACCAATGATTTAGAGTTGGTTGCGATGGAATTTGTATTATAGTTGTGGCGGCATTATCTCTATGGAGTGTATTATGAGATCTTTACCGATCATTAGAGTCTCAAATATATCTTTTCACAGCCTAATTTGAACATGAGACTGTGTGGGTGGTCGGAGTTGTTGAAAGACTATGATATCTCAATTCTATATCACCTGGGCTAGGTGAATGTAGTGGTGAATGCCTTGAGCTAGAAGACCTCTAGCATGGGGAGTTTGGCATTCTTGAGGCGAAGGAAAGACACTTAGCTTTAGAGTTCTAATCACTTGCTCAATAGCTGGTTTAGTTAAATATTTCTCCCCCAAACAACATTTTAGCCTTTGTGGAGGCTACGTCTTCATTGTTTGATCAGGTATGTGTTGATCAGTTTGATGATGCTAGATTATGATTGATTCAAGATAAGGTGTTGAGAGGTGAAGTAAAAGTGGATACTATTGACTCAGAGGGTGTTTTGAAGATTAATGATTGGGTTTGTGTGCCTAAGGTGGGATATTGGGTGAGACTGATATTGGAGGAGGCTCATTATTCTAGATATTCCATCCATCCTAGTGTGGAAAAGATGTATCATGATTTGAAGCAACACTATTATTCGTATGGGATGAGGAGAGACATTGCTGAATTTGTGGTTAAGGGCTCGAAATATCACAAAGTCAAATATAGGCACCAAAGGCCTGGAGGTTCAATGCAGAGGATGCCCATTCCTGAGTGGAAGTGGGAGCACATTACCATGGATTTTGTTACTGGTTTTCCCATGGCTTTGGGCAAGTTTAAATCTGTGTGGGTAATTATAGATTGATTGACTAAGTTTGCTCACTTCCTACTGATGAAGACTAGATACAGTGCGGAGTAGTTAGCTAAGTTGTATATCCAGGATATTATTAGATTGCACTGGGTGCCAGTGTCTATAGTATCTGACAGAGGGTCTTTGTCTACTTCATATTTTTGGAAGGCTCTACAGCATGGTTTGGTTACTCGATTAGATTTGAGTTTAGCTTTCCACCCGCAGACTGATGGGCAGTTCGAGCGCATTATTCAGGTGTTCGAGGATATGCTTCAGTCATGTGTGATAAATTTTGGGGTCGAATGGGATCAACATTTGCCTTTGGCATAGTTTTCTTACAATAATAGCTATTATTCCAGCATTCGAATGGCACTATTTAAGGCATTATATGGTTGAGATATAGGTCGCCTATCAGGTGGTTTAATTCAGGTTCAGCTAATGCTTTGGGTGTTGACTTGCTCAGAGATGTTATGGATTAGGTCTGATTGATTTAGAGTAGGTTATTGACAACACAGAACCGCTAGAAGAGTTATGCTGAAAGGAGGACTAGACTTCTTGAGTTCATGGTTGGAGATAGCGTGTGGCTGAAAATATCACCCATGAAAGGTGTGATGAGGTTTTGTAATAAGGGCAAGCTCAGACCTAGGTTTATTGGCCCATTTGAGATCTTGAGGAGGGTAGATGAGGTTGCTTATGAGTTAGAGTTGCTACCGAGACTTTCAGTAGTTCATATGGTATTTCATGTCTCTATGCTCCGCTGATACATCCCTGATGAGTCATATGTGATTTCCTATAATTTAGTTGAGTTGGGTTCAAATTTGTAATATGAGGAGGATACTTGGATAGATAGGTCAGAGGTTGAGGACCAAGGACATACCTTCAGTGAAGGTTTAGCGGTGGCACAGTCCTATTGAGAAGGCTACTTAAGAGTTGGAGTCAAACATGCAGTCCAGATATCCCAACCTTTGGAGGCTTCAGGTATCTTCTTTCCCTTATGTTCGATAATAAACATCTTTTTTAGGGGTGAATGACAAATGACCTTGCTAGTTGTTTTTGAGTTTATCTATAAAAATTATTGTTTTGCCCTTTAGTAAGTTTATTTGGACCTATTTTGAACTATTTGTGTTGTTGGAACTTAGAACCGGTGTTTAAAGAGTGGAAAATATGAATTTTTGCATTTTTGAAAGCTTAAGTTGTTGAAAAAGTGAGTTTTTATACCATTTGGAGTTTCGAGTGTCAGAACAGAAATTTGTCAATTTCGTTAGCTCTGGAATGTCAAATTTGGTCTAGAAAAGTGACAGAACTGGATTTGAAGTTTAAATGAGAATTTTGGACCCAAAATTGCATTTTTAATTGATTTTGAATCCTAAGTTGACTTTGGTCAATATTCGTAGTTCGGAAGCTCTAAATGAAATTTTGATAGTTCCAGTAGTTTCGAATGGTGAAACTAATGCTAGAAATGATCTCGTTGTAATTTTTGGAGTTTTCAAGGGCAGTTTAGATATTTTGAGTTTTAACTAGTTTTAATAAGCTTTTTCGGATTTTAGGTCAAGGAGACCTCATAATCAAATTTTGATAATTTCATTGAGTCCAGATCACCATTTTTGGCAAGGATATATGTTGGATTTGTGCATATCGGGTTCTGAATGAACCTCGAGGGTCCATTCTGAGTTGTAAAATTTGGCTGGTTCTTCAAAATATGGTGCAACCCCCTTTGTACTCCGCGTTTGTGGGATAGGGGACCACATTCCAAGAGGTCTATGAATTTTGACCTCCACGTTCGTCGCAGGACCCACCTCCGTGTTCGTATAGCCTCGTCTAGGTCCCATCCTGCGTTCATGAAGTAGTAAACTGCCTGAAATAGTTTAATATGGAGAACACTTTTTTTTCCTCCATTATTGAAATTCTGAAACTTCCTTGGAAGATTTTTCTAGAAGATTTTCGTGGAAACTTTTGGGTAAGTGTTTCTATCCTTAAAATTGATAATTTCCATTACTTTTCTCTTAATTTTATCTTGAATTTCATGATTTTGAACATTAAACATTAGGTTTTTCTTAGTCTATGTTTTGAAACTTTAATTGTTGATTTTACCTTCAATTTGAGCTCAATTTCAGTGGAATTTTTACCCCACAGACTTTTTTCGTGTAGAATCATAATTTCTATTTTATTTCTAGATTCGTGAACCTCAAATTTTAGTCCTAATTTTGATCATTTTACCCTTGGATCCAATTCGTGCCAATATGGATATCAAAATTTATTTTTGACGCATATTATTTATTCTTGATAGTGGTTGGTTGATTCAAGCTCATTTTTTAGGCTTTAAGTGTTTGAAAGCTTGGTTCGAGTGCAGTTTCGATATCGAGGTAGTTTTAGCTAATCTTTTTGGAAATGATTTGGAGTTATCAGATTTGTTTATGTGAAAATGGTAAGAATTAGATTGTTTTATGATAATTGGATTAGTTTGATGGTATTTTGGCTAAAATATGATATTGATTGTATTGGAATTGGGGTAAATTATGAAGTTATTGGTAAATTGAGATGAGCCCTTGATATTCAAGATACTTTTGGATGTTTTTATGATAATATAAGACTTGTGAAATTATTTGGGAAATGTTGTGTTGTTGGTTGGGATTTGAGATACCTTCCGTACATCTGGACAGTTCTCGAGTACCTTATTTGGAGGCAGAGGTATGGCTAGGGGAGGTGGATCAATCAAGTGCCACAGAGTTTATGCAGCATTACCAGCATGAGAGAGGGCGAGGCCCTCATGATTCTTATAGTTTGGGCCATAGTTTCTCCGGTTCATAGTGAAGGCCTGTGGGTCAAGGTGGTTATAGTATTCCTTTTGTTCCTTCTTAGCAGCCTTCCACCCCTAGATCATGTTTTAGGTATGGATCTCTAGATCATCTGATTCGACAGTGTCCCATGCAGACTCATACTCGTCCTCACTACTCTTACACCACAACATCGGTCAGAGATCCGACACCATCAGCTCAAGGTACAACACCACAGACTAGGGGTCAAGGTAAAGGTCATAATGATAGAGGTAGAGAAATGAGTGATGTCGCCATGCATTCTAGCGGTAGAGAGGCAACTTCGACCAGTAGAGGACGGGGATCTTAGTGTTATACTTTCCCAGGTAGACCTGAGATTAAGGCCTCTAATGATGTTTTCACAGGTATTATTCTAGTTTTCCATCACACTGTATCTGTGTTATTTGATCCTGGCTCCACTTGTTCATATACGTCTGTATATTTCTCATCGGGGTTTAATTTGCCATGTGATAGTTATGTTTATGTCTCTTCATGTTTTGACCCAGTAGGAGAACCTTTAGTAGTGGATTGGGTGTACCAATTTTGTCTTGTGTTTTTGGCAGGCTATGAGACTTTGGTGGACATGATTATCTTAGATATGGTAGATTTTGATGTTATTTTAGGTATGGATTGGTTGTCCCCGTATCATTCTATTCTCGATTGTTATGCCAAGATTGTGACCTTGGCCATGCCAGGTAGATCGAGGATAGAGTAGATAGGTTCGAAGGGTTCTTATCCTAGTAAGGTTATCTCATATATCCGGGCCCAAAAATTGATTAATAAAGGGTGTTTGGTTTATTTGGCATTTATTTGGGATATTGTTGCTAAGCTACCTTTTTATGGATTCTATTCCTATGGTTTGTGAGTTTTTGGATGTATTTCCTACCAACCTACTAGGAGTTCCTCCTGACAAGGATGTTGATTTTTCTATCAACCTTAAGTCGGGCACTAAGCCCATTTCTATCACTCCATATCGTATGGCTTCATCTGAGTTAAAGGAGCTAAAAAAAAGTTCCAAGATTTATTGAGAAAGGGGTTTATTCGCCCTAGTGTTTCACCTTGGGGTTCCTCAATTTTATTTGTGAAGAAGAAGGATGGTTCCTTGAGGATATGTATCGATTATCGGTAATTGAATAGGGTGACTATCAAGAACAAATAGCCACTTCCTCGTATTGATGGTTTGTTTGATCAGCTTCAGGAAGAAGGATTGTTCTCTAAGATTAACTTGAGATCTAGGTATCATCAGCTATGAATTTGGCCTTCAGATATACCTAAGACAACCTTCCAAACCAGGTATGGCCAGTATGATTTCTTGTCATGTCTTTTGGTTTGACTAACGCCCCTATAGCATTCATGGAGTTGATAAACGGGGTTTTCCTGCCATTTTTGTATTTATTTGTGATAGTATTCAATGATGACAACTTGGTTTATTCTTAGACCGAGGAAGATCATGTGAAACATCTAAGGATTGTGATCCATAGGAAGGGAGGAGAAGTTTTATGCTAAGTTCTTCATGTGTGAGTTTTAGTTGAGTTCTGTGGCATTCTTAGGGCATGTGGTGTTCAAGGAGGGCATCCAAGTTGATCCAGCGAAAATTAAGGTTGCTCGAGGTTGGACTGGGCCTACCTCAGCTATAGAGATTTGTAGATTTTTTGTGGGTTTATCTGGTTATTATCGTTATTTTGTGCAAGGTTTCTCTATTATTGCAGCTCCACTGACTAGGCTTACTTAGAAAAATATTGTATTTCATTGGTCCGGTAAGTGCGAACAAAGCTTCCAAAAGCTTAAGTTATTATTGACTACTGATCTTATCTTGACCTTGTCGAAGGGGGGTATTGATTTCATGGTTTATTATGATACTTCGGGAGTGGGGTTAGGTGGAGTGTTGATGCAAAAAGAAGGTGACTGCCTATGTTTCGAGGCAGTTACAGGCCCATGAGAATAATTATTCCATTCATGATTTGGAGTTAGTTGTGGTAGTTTTCATGTTGAAGTTGTGGCATCACTATCTATATAGAGTCCACTGTGAGATCTTTACTAACCATTATAGCTTATAGTATATCTTTAGCCAGTGGGATCTAAATTTGAGGCAAAGGAGATGGATTGAGCTCCAGAAAGACTATGATTTGATTATTCTCTATTATCTCGAGAAAGCTAATACGGTGGCTGATGCATTGAGTAGGACAGCTTCCAGCATGGGAAGTCTTACTACTATCCAGGTGGAAGAGCGACCTTTGGCTAAAGATGTTCAGAGATTGGCCAATGAATTGGTGAGATTATAGCTTTTGGATATAGGTGGAGTGCTTGCTTTCATTGAGGCATGCTCATCTTTGATAGATCAGATTCAAGAGAGACAGTTTAAAGATAAGAAGTTGTGTATCATTCGAGACAAGGTGGCTAAAGGTGAAGCTAGGAAAGAAGTACTAGTTTCTGATGGTGTTTTGAGGATCGAGAGTCGTATTTTTGTACCCAAGATGGGAGATTTGATCAGATTGATACTTGAGAAGGCTCATTCTACCAGTTATTCCATCCTTCCAGGAGCAGCAAAGATGTATCATGACTTGAGCCAACACTACTGGTAGTATGGCATAAAGAAGGATATATCAGGGTTTGTGGCTAGGTGTTTAACATGTCAGCCGATCAAATGTGAGCATCTAAGACTAGGTGGTGAGTTACAGAGGATACCCATTCTCGAGTTGAAGTGGGAATACATTACCATAGATTTCATGGTAGGTTTACCTTCTACAGTTAGTGGCTTTGATTTCATATGGGTAGTGGTGGACCGATTGACTAAATTCACCCATTTTATTCTAGTCACGATGAAGTATACAATCAAGAGGTTGGCCTAGCTCTACATTAGCCAAATTGTGAGACTTCATGGAGTTTCTATTTCCATTGTGTCAGCCCGTGGTTCATTGTTTGCATCCTACTTTTGGAGAGCCTTAGAGCATGGTTTGGGTACCTATTTGGATATGAGTACAAATTTTCACCCTCAGACCTATGGCCAATCTGAGAGGACCATTCAAGTGTTCGAGGATATGCTACGAGCATGTCTCATTGACTTTGGTGCCAAATGGGATCAACACTTGGCCTTAGCAATGTTTGCTTACAATAAAAGTTACCACTCCAACATTCAGATAACTCCTTTTGCGACTTTGTATAGCCAGAGGTGTAGATCGCCTATCAGATAGTTTGACTCAGTAGCGGTCAAGAGCATGGGTACAAATATGTTAAGAGAGGATCTACAGCAGATGCAACTAATTCAAAGTAGGTTGATGACAACACAGAGTCGTCAAAAGAGCGATGCTGATAGGCGGGTTCAACCTTTGGTATTCATGGTTGGTGACAGGGATGGTTGAAGGTCTCGCCCTTGAAGGGTGATATGAGGTTCGAGAAGAAGGAAAAGCTGAGCTTGAGATTTATTGTTCCTTTTGAGATTCTAGAGTGAGAGGTGGCCTATAAACTTTCCTTGCCACCTAATATATCTTCAGCCCATCTAGTGTTTCATGTCTCTATGATACAGCGTTACATTCTATATGAGTCTCATGTGATTTCCATGGATTCAATTGAGTTGAGCCCAAATTTGACTTATGAAGAACAACCAGTGGTCATTTTGGACAGGCAAGTGAGGAAGTTGAGGACTAAGGAGATAGCTTTAGTAAATGTCCAGTGGAATCACAGGCCCATATGTGAGGCTAAGTGAAAGGTAGAGGCGGATATGTGTTCCTAATACCCTCAGCTCTTTGAGCCTTCAGGTATGTTCCTTATCTCATGTTCAAGGACGAACATTGTTTTTAGTAATGGATGATATAATGACCTCGAAGGTCATTTTTGTTATTCTCGACAAAATTGTCATTTTCCCTTCTCGAAAGTTGCCTTGGATCATTTTTGGTTGAATCTAAAAGTCAGATTTTGAAAACCTTGTAAAAAGTTGAAGTTTTGCTAAAGAAAGAGTTTTTAAAGGCTTAAAGTTTGAAATTTTGAGTTTTGAGGTCATCTTGAGTTTCGGGTGTCAAAATGCAATTTTGTTAATTGCATCAGCTTTGGAATACAAACCTAGTCTAAGAGAACTGACAAAATTGAATTTGAAGTTAAAATTGAGATTTTGGACCCAAAGTTCTATTTTCAGTTGAATTTAGATCATAGTTTGACTTTGGTCAACATTCAGAGTTTGGAAGCTCAAACTAGAATTCCAACAGTTCTAGTGGTTTAAAGTGGTGAAACTAATATTAGAAATGACCTCGTTGTAATTTTTAGATTTTTCGAGGGCAGTTTGAGTATGTTGAGTTTTAACTAATTTATTCGGGTTCTATCGAGTTTCAGGCCAAGGAGGCCTCAAACGCAAATTTCAACAGTTCCATTGAGTTTGAAACATCATTTCTGGTAGAGTTGCATGTCTAGTTTGTGTGTATGAAGTTTCGAACGAACCCATAGGGTCCGTTCTGTGTTTGAAATAACTCATTTAGACTGTAATCTGGTGTAGTCACTATAGTACTCTGCATTCCCGAATGGAGTCCCCGCGTTCATGAAGTGTTAGCTAAGCTTGACCTCCGCGCTCGCGGTGCATTACGTGACTAAATCAGTGTTTTTAATTTAAATGACATGTTTCATCATTTTTTCACTATTTTTAATATCTTAAGCTCTGCTTTTGAGAGAATTTTCATGGATTTTCAAGACAAGCCTTTTGGGTAATGTATTTCTAACTTATTTCTTTGATTTTCATTGATTAATTCATGCTTTTAACATCAAAATTAGGATTTTGAATTGGAAAATTTAGGGTTTTCATGAAAATTGATTCTTGATAGAAAAGCGATGATTATGAGTTCATTTTAAGTCTTTTTCGAAATAGTTTTCACCATTAGATTCCTTATTACTTGGGGAACATTTTCATGTAAAGATTTTCAAATCTTGGGGACCTTTTTCGATATGAGATTTTTGGACCACTTTTCCTTTTTCACACGAAGTGCTTGATTTTAGTGTCATTAGTTTTGTAATGTAATTATGATGCTATATCTGACTAGATTATGATGATTTGGAGTATCGTAGAAAGGGAAAAGGCTTGGATTTGACTTGATTAAGACTTCTATTAAGGCAAGTAGACTTCTAACTTTTTGTTAACTATGATTGAACCTTGTGTTATCCTATGTGAATGTGTTTGTGTGATTTATGACATGAATTGGGTTTGAATTATATTATTGTATGCTTTGATCATGGAATCATGGATTTGGGTAATGGTAAATATTGTGAATCTTTGACTTGTGAAATAATTATAGGTTTGTGATACTTGTGAACTTGTGGATTATCATTTATTGATATTGAGAATTGTACTAATATTGAGGCTGCATCGATATTGAGACCTCGATGCTATTGAAACTGGATACTTGTGATAATATTGAGTTCATGGTGATACTGAAAATGTGATGATATTGAGATTATGTACATTGCATTTACTTTACTTCTGCATTCATATTGGTGATGGCTATAGCTGGGAGATGTGCAAGGTAACATGTGGATTAGTGACCGAGGTTTCTATTGGAGATGATTAGTCGAGGTTTTTGCTGGCGTGCCATATAATATTCTGGCAGATGATATGGCAGAGGTTTCTACCGGCCATGTGAGCATTGGTCGAGGTTTCTTTTGGCAATGTTCATGAATACATGGTCCATATAAGACCCCCATGGGTTATGGTCTGAGGTTATCAATGGATATGTATCATAGGACAGACATCCATGATGATTACTTGACATTGCATCATAATATTTATATTTCATAGCATTCACTCCATTTCATATCATTTCTTTCTTGAAGTTGTTATATGAACCACGTGTGATGTGTGAAATTTTTTGAACCATGTATGTTGTTAATATTGAACTATTGAAAAATTGTGTTATATGTTGATAACTTGATTCTTGTATTGGACCATGTCGAACTGTATTATGAGACTCAAATTGCTTATGTTACCAATAGATTATTGTATTACTTGACTCTAGAAATCAATTTAACATTCTGGGATATTATTGTATAATGTATTTATGTATATATATTGTGTTGTACTGGGACTTTCTGAATATAGGTGTGCAGTTCACCGGTATATGGTTGGGCAGATAGGAGTACATGTGTTTTACATTGCTTTACTTCAGGTTTAGTTCCTATTCGTTGAGTATCGTGTTATTTGGTGCTCATCCCCTTATTACATTTTTGTAGGTTGTGAGTCCAATCCCTCTTGATAGATCTCCTAGTGTCAGGATTGAGCTTCTGGACTTCCTTGAGAGGTAGTTACTTGTTTGTTTGGCAAATCCTCGAGGATTCTTTATCATATTAAGTTTTGTTCGAGGATTAGATATTAATACTTGTATTATTTATTTTGGAGTATTATTATTTAGAGGCTTGTACATATGACACCACTTCTGGGATGGTTTTAGTTTGGTTCCTATATGCTTATCTACTACTTTAGACTATTTTATCTTCTACTTTTGTTATTCTATTGAACTGTTCAAATTTAGGCTAACTCACCTTGGTGGTTTAGGTGAGTGCCTTCACACTCAAATTTTGGGTTGTGACACAAGAACCCTCTTACACAAAGTTGAGTTAAAAGTTTTCTTAGCAATTGAGTTTTGATATAAGATGTTATAAAGAAATTAGGCATTCCAATGAGTTCAAATTGTATATGTATGCTAGGATCAATTATTAGGTATTTAAAGTGTATTAGATGTGATTTAGGATCATAAGAGATCTCTTACACCAAGCCTAGTTCAAAGAATTTCTATCGGTTAAGTTTTCGTGTTAGTTCATACAAGGGTCAACTGCAAATGATCATATCTCCTAGAATATAAGAGTTAGGTGACCCATAACCTATCAAATTAAAGATCTTCGAGTCTTCTTTCCAACTCCACCAAGATTGCATCAATCTGAGTTTGAAATAAAAGTTATTACCATATTACTAGAGATGCACAGAGCTAGACAAAGTCCATGATAGCTCCACAACATAGAGTGGATATGGACTCTTCTACCTAAGTTAAATGACGTCCCTTTATTAGTTTTTTAGGGTATTTTTATCTTATAACCTTTTGGGAGCTATTTTAATATCCCAAAACGTATAGAAGGTTAGGTTTTCATAATTAAAACCCTCTCCTTCACTCTTAAACTTGAACGCTCAAAACTTTTCAAGAAACTCATCAAGTTAGGATTATCTTTCAAGATTCACCATCAAGGTAAGTTATTCTCCATAAATTTCAAGCTTCTTAACTCAAATTTTTTCATCTATTCATGGTTCTCTAAGAGAAATCTTAAATCATAATATAGGGTTTCAAGAAAATGAATTCATGAATTTCAAGAAAATGAATTCAAGAATTAAGGCTCTTCATCAAGAACTCTAAAACTTTTAGGTCAAGAATTCAGGAATCAAAGAGAAACCCTTAAATCAATATTTTTTCAAGTTCTTCCACTCTAGAAAAGACTACATAAGAGAATTATTTTCTCAAAAACAAGCATCAAGGTTACAAGATCAAAGCTTTTCTCCAAGAAAGTTAGTGTTCTTCAAATTTCGATTGTAATATCAACTTTTCAGGTATATAAAGCTAACAAAAGCATGGATTTTATTCTTTCATGTGCCCCATATATGTGATTGTTGATTTGTGAATGGTTTGATTCTCCCACCAATGAATCCTTTAAGGTCTTCTTGAAATTCTGGGGTATTATTGCATAACCTTGCCGAATTGATAGTTCTTATATATTAAACACTTGTAATAAATAATTTGACCTTTTTTCTACATAAACCCTAATTATATTTTTGATTGTAAGTTAATGTCTGCATGTATTGATTGGGTCTAGAAGTGTGAATTGTGAAAATCATAAATGTGAATAGGATTGAACATGCCAATAGTCTTAAAGAAATTTGATGGTCCTTTGTATTTTCACAACTTAAACCTAAATGAAATAGAACTAAATATTATCATAATTGCATATTTAAACTACTCTTGAAAAATGTGATATTTTGATTGGTTGAAAGATTTGATTGTGATAAAACTGATGAACTGATAAGAATCCACCTCTGACTTGTTGATTAGATAGATAGATAGATTGATTGAAAGGTTTGATTTTATCGAACTAATAAACTAATAAGAGTCTGAATGAGACTCATCAATTAGATAGATTGAACTGTTTGGATAGAGTTTTATGAGCATTAAGTCTTTGAAGGAGTATTGAATACTGAATTAAGTTAGAGTAATTCCAACTCAAACTCAATAACTACGTCACCAAACATAGGTAAGGAAGAGTAAGTCCAACTGAAACTCAATAACTATCTCGCCAAATATAGATGAGGATTGAACTTATAAAGTCAAATATTTCCTGATGGTCCCCTAAAAATAGTGGACTGGATTGGTTGATCGTGGATCCTAGTTATTTCATCCTTTACCCTGGTAAAGTATTGAACGGATGTGGCAATAACGTCAACTTGTTGTACAATCATTGGCTCATAAGTGTTAATGGATAAGAGAAACTCCTAAATAGGTCTTAATAATACTCTAATGATCGGATTGGATTAGATTTTACATGATTGGTCTCTATCTAAACCATATGTTTACTTTAAACTTATGACATTTTGATTGAGTTCTTTATCTTTCTAAGTGGAGTTCACTGTTGAGTTGAGTTGATTGTTGAGTTGAGTACCATGAGTTAAGTATATATGATTGTGTTTTTTCCTTTCAGCGATTTTATATACTCGTACATTCTACATACTGACATCCATTTGGGCCTATATCTTTTTATGATGAGATCATCAATAGGCACTTCGTTGAGGATCATATTTACTATCATCTGATTAATGAGTCCTCTCCTACACTTGGAGGATATCACTTATGTCTTTCCTACTTTTGAGTTTATCCTTTTCATTTTGATTTGAGGTAGCCATGAACTTGTCATTGGCATCATCTAGACAGAGAGATAGAGACTTCATAGACTAGACAATAATGAGTTGATATTGAAATCTTTATCTCTTGACGGATTTTCTTTAAAACTATTCTTATGTCATAGATTTGGAGTTTGATTATTGATCTATGACCTCTATACATTGAGTTAGAATGTTGATCAATATTGCCTACGTTATTATTTTTTTTATTATATGTCTTCCACTAAATTAATGAATAAGTGTGTGATTAGGTCGACTGAGTCGTTCGGGATCCAGCAATGACTTTTAAGTGTCGGTCACACCTAGGGTACCCTCCCGAGGTGTGACACTTTAGTTATTTGGGAGTTTTTCTAATTGAGAACTATCACTATTAGTTTGTGATGATACAACGTCTTTCCCAAGTTCCCAGAGTCATTTCATACTTTGTCAGAGTAAGGGACAAACTTTACTTATGGATTCATCGAATAGGCCTTCTCAGAGGCAAGTGAGGATTCGTATAAATATTTGTATGATCCTATCCTATCCTGGCTACGCAGTTTATGGGGTTCGAGTTATTTGAACTTGAACCCAAATCGGTAATCAATACTACTCCCAAAATATATTTTATTGTGCTTCACTCAATGTTTAAAAATATTATCTTTTATGAGTTTTAGGTCATTATTCAAACTAGTTTTTTAAAAGAGAACTATTTTTGAAGTATCTTAGTACTTAAGTGAACTTATGTAAAACAAAGGTTTCTCTTTAAAATGTCATTTTTGGGGATTACTTAGTTTCCTGTACTCTTCTTGAAAAATCCTTCTTTAGAATTCTATCGAAGCAATTATTGGTTAAAAGACTTCTTACTCAAATCATGCTCAAAATGTAAATCAAGAGACTTCTCTAACTCAACTCATGCTTAAATTCTTGTTCAATAAATTGATGAAAATAATCACCCTCCAACTCAAGACAACGCATGAAATAATTAAATATAAAATATTTTAACTCACTTTAAACTTCGAACATCATGCATAGTTAATAGTAATGCAAAATACTTTAACTGATTGAATATTTCTTCTAGAAACTAATATGCAATGCTTTCTTTTAGAAATCACCATGCTTTTTTCAAAAACACGTAATGCACTTGGAATACTCAAGTTTCCTCAAAACTCTTCTTTTACGGATAGCTCTGAAATACTTTTATTTTATTGAAAATAATGCATAATATATAGCAATGTAAATCCTTCATCTCAACTCAACAAGGGTTCATGTGAAAGGTAAGCATGAACGACAATCAAGAACTGAATTAATGTGAGAAATCATAATTTTGACGATAGAGATCTGAATTTAATAATAACTCAATTTTTCAAAAAGAGATTAGATTAAAGCCCTTTATTAAACTCTTACCGACTAAAATAAGATACAGGGTGTGAATAAGAACTTAGTCGAATACTCTGAATAGCCTTACATACCTGTAGCACAAAACAATTTCTAAAGAAATTGAAGGATTTTGCTCAATCCTAGCCTCTGCTTTTCTCCCATTCTCTGTTCTCAGGATAATGTACACGTTTTTTTAGAGAAATTGAACATAGGTTATCAATATTGGGGAAAATTTGATCTCTAAATGACGGAGTTTAAGTCTAGAAAGAGTACAAAATGATGTGAATGTCCTCCAATTATAACTGAAAAATAGGTATTGAGATTGAGCAAATATGCAAGGTAGACTTATTCTATTTTAGTTCATTTTTTTCTAGAACATGTAAATCGCATTCGAGTCATGTGTTTTATGAACAACGGGTATATTGCATTCAAGGCATGCGGTTTATAGCCAAGTTAGTGATGTGAACTTAGAGCGCACTCTTTTGGTTCGCAAGCCTTTTTAAAAAATTCCACGCACAAAATTCCTACCCAAGTCAACAATACGGATCTAGTTTACCCTAGTACATTTTTAAATTTTTCTCTAGACTTTTGATCCAGTCTTAAATAGAATAACTATGGGGTGTTACACATCTATCACAAAATAAAACATCAAACAAAATAAATAAATAGTTGAATTAAAAAAATTAACTCAAATAATTCATCGTATTAAAAATGCATTAATTATCTTTTTAAGTGAATTTATCATTTCAATAAAAAAATCATACTTATAATTAATTTTATTTTTTCTATTTGTTTTAAAATCAATAAACATCTATCGCAAAACAAAATATGAAGTAAAAAAATTAAACTAAGAAATTTTATATAAATAATTTATCGTATTAAGAATGCAATAATGATCTTTTTAAATAAATTTATCCTTCTAATAAAAATTTATATTTATAGTTAATGTCTCTTTTTTTTATGATTATGCTAGAATCATGAAATATTTATTGTAAAAAATAAATATCAAACGAAAGAAAGTGTTGAACTAACAAAGTTAGCCGAAATAATCTTTCGCATTGAGCATGCATTAATTATCCTTTTTCATAATTTTATCTTTCCAATAAAAGTCGTACTTATAGCTAATATCGTTTTTTTTATGACTCTGCTAAAATAAATAAACACCCATCACAAAATAAAATAAAAAAATAAAAAATTGAACAAATAAATTCGACCCAAATATTTTTCCTAAATAAATTTATCCTTTCAATAAAAAATCAAACTTATAATTAATATCATTATCTCTTTTTATGATCATGCTAAAATCAATAAATATCTTTCACAAAATAAAATGTCAAACAAAAATAAGTTGAACTACAAATTTGATCGACATAAATAATCTTATTAATAAAACATTAATTATTTCATATGAATTTTTTCTTTTAATAAAAAGTCGTATATATAATTGATGTCATTAATAATTGTTTTGTGGTTGTGCTAAAATCACAGACGACATATAAAATTAGTTATGCTAAAATCATAAACGACATATAAAATTAGTTATCTCCTTAAATGTATTGAATGAAAAAGTCTCAGCATAAAATTCTACTATATAAATATCGTTAAAGAAAAATTGTCACTCCCTAAAAAGAGGGGAAGCATGACTGACACTCGATATCGTCATTGGTCGAGTAAGCCACTGAACATGGTAACTACTAGACTAGGGGCCAAAAGATTGGGCACATAACATCTGAAAACTAAGTCTAGACCATTTAGGTCATGACCTGGACAACAATAAGTCATATACACCAAGATAGATAAGCCAAAAATGATAAGGTACTAGCTAGCCGACATGGCTACAACCAGAGAGGTACACACACACATATATACACACCAAATTTATGGTTGGAGACTAAAAGTTGCAAAAGAACCAACCCAAAATATTATGTCCACAATAACCTCTAAGAATGTCACTAACACTGTCGGGATAGGGCCCCAACTATACCCAACTGTACAACAAAAAATAGACATCCTGTGAAAGCTCCGGGAAGAGGTGGAGCTTACCAACTCACGACTGAATTGGAATCCTAGTGGAGGGGTCAATCAGAATCCCAACTTGAACTTGCACGCACAAAATAAAATGTAGTGTCCCCAGACAATGGGACGTGAGTACGAATAAAAATATACTAGTATATAAGATAGAAATTAAACTCATAAATAGTTGTATTAAAAAGGATAATAGAGATACCGCCTATAACCAAAACTCAAATAACCTTCTTGGCCAACATTCGACTTCCTAATGATCAAATATTCACGGTATTCGAGTAATCACATGTTGTGAATACATATATATAGATGAAAATGCATGACATACCCAACCAAATGTTAGCAATGGTGGTTCTTTTCAGTAGCTAATTATCATCATATTTGCCAACCTGTGGCCATTTGTATAATATACATATATAGTCATTTGGGCAAATAGACCCCTTATCTCTGATTATAGCTCGAACTCCATGCATAACATGTCATGTATGATATAAATATTGAACGCACATAGTAGCTCATAGCAAGAATTTAGCTAATCTTGACTCATGGGTACTCTCATTCTCATAATGTCGTAATCACCGTCGTAGCATATACATGTGACTCGTGGAATCTTAAATGTCTTTCGAATAAGTTTAAAAACTTAACTCAACATTTAGAATGATGCCTTATTTCTAAACATTTTCATAAAGGTGCTTCATATAATGCTTATACTTAGTTCCTTTCCAATTAGTAAAACAAAGTATTAAAAATATCAGTGCTTTAGTAGTTTAAACAAGAGCATTATACTTGACATTATTGGAGAGTATGGAGGATCAATTATGACTACTAAATTCCCCTCATAGTCTTCCTTTGTTTTTAGTAACACCACCAAAAGAAAGTAACACCTCAAACCCATGGATCGGTAGGCAGGAAAGTCGATAAATTGATATATAGATATTGAAGGTCCAGTTTAATCAAACGAATAGAATATCAACCTAATATCATCATGAAAATACTTAAACTGTGATCCCAATAACTTTTACAGAAGGTCTTTCTAGCAACAAAATAGTAAAATATCACATTTGACGTTTTGGAAATTTATCAGATTTTATGCTTAAAGGGACAGAGCTTAGCCTTAACATACCTCTCCAACGAACGTCCAAATGCTCAAAGTTTCTTCGTGGAAATTGTTCCTTACATCCTAAGTTTTGAAACTACTATACATACACATCTTATACACACCTATAAATAGTCTTTAAATGAGCATAAATCGGTAAATTTTTCATATAGCCCTATCGCGATGAAATGTCCATAGAACTTCATAAAAATGATCATAAAAGAGCCCCAAGAGTATTACCTGAACAAACCTGTTGTAAATCTAGAATAACCAGAAAGAATACCAATTTTATACCTTCCAAAAATAGCTCCAAACACAACTAATAGAAGGAGAAAACAATTGCAAAGTGTAAGACACACATTTCTAGGCATGAGGATTAATTTTAATGCTAAAAATTATGAAAAACATACCTAAATCGCTCAAGGACCTTAGAGGAGCACTCTCTTCAATTCCTTCACTGTTTTGAAATAAAAATAAAATGCTTGGGGCTTTAAAATATCATATTTGCCGACATATAAGTGGCATTGACCCGACCCCGTTCTCAATCTAATTTTTTGCTCGGGGAATGCATGGTAAAATAGTCATAACGTTTTACTATAAAGTCGATTTGATGCACAGTTTTGTGCGTTGCAAATTAGACTCACAGACCTTCGATTTGATAGGTCATAGATTTTTTTAAATTCTTATATTTTGAGAGATATATTATGAGACATTTGACCTAAAGTTAAGAAAATTTTCTTAGAGAAGTTTACGGTAACTTTGGCCAACCTTTGTCTCACAACTTTCTTGACTCCAAATATTAACATATGAACGTTGTGCTATTAAAATACCCATTAAAAATTCATTATTAGCAAATTGTACACTCTTAGTTCCATCCAAAAAGTAAAATTTAATTTAAATATTTTGAAAAAGGGCGGGGTGCTACTCATCCCATTTCCTTAACCTCGAATATGTGTTAAAGGGGTTTCTTTGACCTAAAATTTTAAGTACTTGATACTAACACTCATTTGCAGTATTGTTATCATTAGGTACTATACAAAATCACATACGCCTTATATAACATGCCACACTGTGTATATTATAGAAGACGAGAAACAAGGGGTCTCACAGTTTCCCCCCCTCCCCCCAAAGAACATTCGTCCGTGAATGGGTCAAGAAAGCCCCTTGGTTGCATTCCTATCAACCAAAATATTATTTTTGAGGGTATACTTGTTACCCTTGCAAACCATAAGTTAACTTCTGAAAATTCCAACCACTAAGCTTCACATAGCTATCCCTTGACAAGACATACAAATTACACTTCCAAATCATTTTAAATTTGATTACATTACTGTTAAATGATAACTGCCATTTTTTTTAAATGTGACTTACCATAGGTTTTATATAACTGGGGGTAATTCTTCATCATTTCCTCTTCGTCTTCCTAAGTTACTTCCTCAATATTGTTATTTGGCCGCAACACTTTCGTACAGTCCACATCTTTATTTCGAAACTTTCTTACTTGTCTATCTGAAATAGCCATTGGTACCTCATCATAAGACAAGTATTCATCAATATAAATATCCTCAATGTGAGTAATATGCTAAGGATTTCCAATGCACTTCTGCAACATAGATATATAAAAGTAGGATGGACTGCTACCGATTCTGAAGGCAAATCAAGCTCAAAAATCACCTTGTCAATTTTTCAAATAATCTTATACGGTCCAACATACCTAGGATTGAACTTTCCTTTCTTTCAAAATCGCATGATACCCTTCATAGGTGATACTTTCAAGAAAACTCAATCTTCTACATCAAACTTTAAGTCTCATCGTCTAATATCTGCATAAGACTTCTATCATCTCTAGGCTATTTGCAATTGGTCTCTAATAAGTTTCACTTTTTTCATTGCTTTCTAGACTAGATTAGGGCCTAGCAACTTTGCCTCCCCAACCTCAAACTAACAAATTGGTGACCTACACCTTCACCCTTATAATGCTTTGTAAGACGTCATTTGAATACTAGCTTAGAAGAGTTTATTATAAGTGAACTCGATAAGAGGTAAATGATCAACCCAACTTCCTTTAAAGTCCAACACAAAGGCACGTAACATATCCTCAATGGTTTGAATGGTACGCTTTGCCTGCTCATCAATTTATGAATGAAAAGAAGTGCTAAGATTTACTTGAGTGCTCAGATCCTTCTAAAAGACTTCCAAAGTTATGTTGTAAATTGAGTGCCTCGATCCGAGATAATAGATAACAAAACTCCATGAAGGAAAAATGTAAAGTCTAGCATAATCCTCTGCTGAATATGTCATTCTTACTGGTAAGAAATGAGCAAATTTTGTTATCCTATCAATGATTACCCAAATAGAATAATACCTGTATGAATTATGAGGCAAACCAATGATGAAATCCATATTTATCATGTCTCATTTCCATAATGGAAGCTCAATATACTGAGCTAGGCCTCCAGGTCTCTGATATTCTATTTTAATTTGCTAGAAGTTGGGACGTTGGGCTACCATCTCTGCAATATCCTTTTTCATGTCATTCCACTAATATAATTTTTAAAGGTCTTGATATATTTTTGTCTCTCCAGGGTGAGCTGAATATCTAGAATAATGGGCCTCATAAAGAATCTTGGCGTATATCTTTTGTCATTTTAACCTTATCAGCTTCAATAGTGCTTAGACTGGCTATGGACTTTCGACTAAGCACATCAGTAATAATATTAGCTTTGTGGGGATGATGTAAAATGTCAACATCAGAGTCCTTTAGTAATTCTAGCCATCTCCCTCATTGTAGGTTCAACTCTTTTTATTTAAATAAATATTAGAGGCTTTGTGGTGGGTAAGAACATCAATATGAACATCGTATAGATATTAACATTAAACCTTTTCGGCAAAAACAATTTCGGCAAGATCAAGAGTATGAGTCAGATAGTTTTGTTCATATTTCTATAATTGTATAGAAGTGTATGTGATAACCCCACCATGCAGCATAAGAACACAATCTAGTCTAGTTCTCGAGACATTACAATATACAACATAACCTTTGGTGCCATCTGAAAGAGCCACGATAGGTGCGGTGATATGGATTTTCTTTAGCTCCTGAAAACTCTATTCACATGCTTCAGTCCACTAAAACTTAGTTGCTTTATGTATCAATTTCATCCATGGTGCCTAGATAGAGAAGAATCCCTCAACAAACCTTCTATAATATTCTGCCAAGCCTAAAAAGTCACAAACCTCTGTTAGATTCAAGGGTCTTGGCCAAGGCATCACTGCTTCAATATTTTGGCCACCGACCTTGATACTATCACCAGTAATAACATGATCAAGAAAAGCTACAGAAGCTAACCAAAATTCAGATTTAAAGAATTTAGCATATAACCTGTTGTCCTGGAGGATCTGTGCTATAGCTCGCAAGTGGTCTGCATGCTCAGCTTCTGACCATGAATATATCAAGATGTCATTAATAAATATAATCACAAATTCATTCAAGAATGGTTTAAAGACTGGATTTATTAGATCCATAAAAGTTGTTGAGGCATTTGTAAGCCCGAAAGACATGACAAGGAACTCAGAATGGCCATACCTCGTCCTAAATGTTGTCTTTGGAATATCAACATCCCTGACTCACAGTTGGTGGTAACCGAATTTCAAGTCGATCTTTAAAAAGAATTTGGCACTCTAAAATTGGTTGAACAAGTCATCAATCTATTGAAGAGGATACTTATTCTTGATAGTAACTTTATTTAGCTATCTGTTATCGATACACATCCATAAAAAACTGTCTTTCTTTCGAAAAAAGAGTACTCGGTCACCCCATAGAGATGTACTTGGCCTAATAAAGCCTTTATCGAGTAAGTCCTTCAGTTGTTCCTTCAATTCCCTTAGCTTTGCAGGACTATTCTGTAGGGAGGAACGGATATAGAATGCATATTGGGAAGCAAATCTATAACGAAATCAATTTCCCTTTCGGGGGGAATTCTTTGAAGCTCATCAGGGAATACCATCAAGAATTCATTCACAATAAGGACTAACTGAAGGATCGTTGTATCCCTATTAATATTCCTAGCATAAACTAGATGGTATATACAACCTTTAGCAATTAGCTTACGAGCCCTAAGGTATGAAATAGATTTACCTTTAGGCGTGGCAGCATTACCTTTCCATTCTAGGATAGGCTCACCTGAAAAATAAAAGTGGACTAACTTTGCATGACAATCAATATTTGCATAACAAGCTGCTAACCAATCCATACTCATAACAACATCAAAATCTAGCATAGTCGATTCAACTAAATCAGTAGAGGTTGGACATTCATTAATTAACATCGTACAACTTCGATAGATGTAACTAGCTATAATTGAGTCGTCAATCAGCATAGATACCTTAACTGACCGCAACAATAACTTAGGTCTCATATCAAGCTTACTAGCAATAAATGGAGTAATATATGAAAATGTAGAGCCAGGATCTATCAGTGCATAAAAAGCATGAGAATGTATCATCAATATACTTGTGATAACATTTGGAGATGCCTCTGAATCACATCGACCTATGAGTGCATAAAAGCAATTCTGGCCACTAGTACAACCTGAAGTGTCTCCTCCACCTCTCCCCCTACCATGACCCTAAGTAGACTGTGGACCTAGTTGGGGAGCACGTATTGAGGATGAAGAGTCTGCTACAAATCCTGAAGGTTGGGTTATTGTACCTCTACCTAACCTCGGGCACTGGCTAATAAAATGTCTTATCTACCCACAATGGTAACATGCACCTGAACTCTTTCTACATTGCCCGGTGTGAAGCTTACTGCACTGTGTACATAAAGGAGTAAGTTGCCTCATTTTTTCAGAATGCTCCTATCAACAGCTCTCAGGCTGGCCTAAACTCTACCCTGGTCCTGACTCAATATTAGCAAAAAGGACGATGCATATATTCTTATCATGCTTTAAGAATACATTTTTAGCAATGAAAAAATTAATTAATGATAATTATTTTTTATACTTACGAAAAAAATGTGACATGACTGTGATTGAAATTTTGAGTGTCCTAAAAATTATTTTTTTCTCAAAGATATTCTTTAAAAAATAAATAATCGTATTTTGACGATTTTATAATTCTTAATATAGTAAAAGTATATTTGATACAATTTTAGTAATTGATACATATGCAATAATTTTTTTCCTTACTAATTTTGTCCGTCTTCTTAATGAATTTTTATTGCAATAAAAATTAAACATTATAGGATTATCTTCTTATATATCATTATCCATTCAATCTTTTATCTAAAATCGATTTGTAAATAAATTTGTAAAAATATTATTTTAACTGTAAGAATTATATATGTGGTGCAAAAATGTCATATAATTATATAAATTTTTTACAAAATCACGTATAATTAATATATGAATCACATATAATTAATATATGATTACTAGAAAAAATTGAAAGAAAATTTAAAATTTTGAATAGCATGCCAATAATGTTGATAACCAAGTGATTAAAACTTCTTAGTTTAATGCTTAGCATTAACATAATTCTATGACCTTTTTTAGTTATTTTTTATTATAATACATGAATAAATTTTATTGTCTCTTTATTATGCTGACAAGAGGATAATATAGACTGTGTAAGAGCTTTTGTGATTTTAAATTATTTAATAAATAAATAAATAAAATAATACTAAAAATTATTATTGCTAAATTTAGACAATAAATTAAACTTATATATTGATTTGTTTTCATTAATATTCAGTTATAATATGCCAAGATACTAAATGCTAAATAACATTCTCTTATATAAATTTTAGGCTTAAGTCATCGATAGACACCTAAAGTTGTCAGCATTTTTCACTTAGACACCTCAACTAAGACTAGTTCCTATTGAACACTTAAACTATTCAAAATGTGTACCTATTAAGCACACAATGTTGATTTGGCAAAAAAATAATAATGTGTGTGTAATTCACTTGCTGACGTGACAAAGTGACAAATTAAAGGATGTCATTTGGCATATGAATAAAAAAGAAATATGAAAAGACAATTTTTTTGACTTTTTATAACTTTTTTTTCTTATTCATATGCCAAATGACATCCTTTAATTTGTCATTTTGTCACGTCAGCAAGTGAATTACACACACATTATTTTTTTTTGCCAAATTAGCATTGTGTGTTTAATAGGTATACATTTTGAATAGTTTAGGTGTTCAATAGGAACTAGTCTTAGTTGAGGTGTCTTAAGTGAAAAATGTTGACACTTAGATGTTTATGGATGACTTAAACCTAAATTTTACAGTATTCTTTGATAATAGGTATATAAAAATTGTCAACGCGCGAGTACATATACCAGTGTGAACAAAAAAGGCAGTAGCAAGAGGGAAACCGATGTCTCTAATTTCTCCTACCGCATGGTCGTCGATTCCAGTAGTGTCTCCCCTTCTCCATTTCCCTCAACTCCCACTAGAATCTAATTTACTGCTAATGTAGGATACACAGAAGTTGCGAAGGCAAAGTCCTGTCTCGCTAAATTGATCTTCCCTCAGGTTGTTGATTGAATTTGTTTTGTATACTATCATCTCGTTTTGGAGTAACTACATTTGAGCATATGGACTTCTGTTTATAAACATGCGGCCTGGACTGCAGCTAGTCAATCAATTGATGATAACAGCTAATGTATTTATTTCATTAATAGACAAAGGAGTCTCCCAATAGAGTTTCCGTCTCTTGCCTTGCAGTTGGCTTCGTCTCTATTCTGGCAGAGAACTAGGTTTGCTGCTGAATCTCATTTAAGTGCTGATCAATTTAGTCCTTCGCCTATTAATGGAACATTCTATCTTGTTATAATTAGGTCGAAAGAGAAGCCGATCCGACCTTTTCAAGTGTTATGCCTTTGGGTCGTCTATGTCGATCCTGTTGTCAGTGGCATATCTTGCTATGAGCAATCTCTCGTTGGAGGTATGGTTGTGTGGTTATTCATTCAGATGAGAAAAATAGTTCTACTAGGAATTGTTTTCTGATGTTGTAATTGACAGAAACATATCCACAACTTTGTTGCTTATATTTAATTATATGTTCAATAGGGACCTCTCTCGCTTCTTTGTCATGATTGTATTGATATCATAATTTCTGCAAAAATATGAAGTTGTTATACTTATTTTAACTTTCCTGTCGCATCTAAGTTTTTTCAAAAAAATTGGTACTTGAGCAACAAATATCAAGTTTTTCTGTCAGTTAACAGTTTACTCAGGAGTATGACTGTTTCAAATCTTGGATTTTGTGTCTGACAGTACACTTATCGTAGGGCCCTTACAACTAAGATAGTTGATACATTCTGATAATAGAATTTGATCACTAAGTTCCAAATTTGTCTCTCTTACTCTTTATTTCTGACTCATGATTTAACTGTAATTCGGATGTTGGACAATAACACTTGTGTTACTACCACTCAATCCAGAGAGAGAGAGAGAGAGGAGCATTTTAGAAGCTTGGATGGGGTTTCACGAACCTCCAGCAATTGACTCCTTTAAAGGTACTCTTGGTTTCAATTCAAACAAAGATGAACTACAATCATAACAATAAATATTATGATGTCAACTGCCAAGAACGTAGATGCTATGTGGTGCTGTACCTGCAATTGTCATTCTGTGGTCATCCTTTTTTTTTTTAAATTAAAAATTGGGGACAGGAGAAGGGGAAATGGGGAGGGAAATTACAATGTGGGAATCGAACCCTCAACAACTAAGATTCCCTTGTGGTCATCCTTTACTTGTGTTGCTTTGTTGTTTTTTTTTCTCTCTTTTCCTTTTCGGAAATGGGTTATTTAATGGTATAGAAGATAGCATGAAGGGAATGCTTTATTGTACCTAAGGGGTTGCAATATACAAAAAATAACTTCTCCCCTATAGCTCCTGAAAAAAAAGATATGAACTCAAACCTAAGTGTCTAATTTGTAAATATCCTTCAGTTTTGTCCAAAATGTTATTTGATTCAAAATCTTATATAAGTACATGAAATACTTCCTCTTTGTTCTCAATTTGTTTCTGTATGTCATTTTGATAAAGAGGTTTCGAGAATCATATTAGTGTAAGATATGTGTTCTACATTATTCCTCTGAAGTCCATGATAGGCTGTTGAACAAGCATATTTTGGAAAATCTACTTGCTGCTGAATATTTTCCAAGCTAAGCACCAAACTTATATATGTGACTTAATATGTGATGTTGTGAAGAAAATAGATAATTAAGTTAAAATGCGTTCAATGTTTCTTGCTGTCAGTGTTTTTTTTAGTTCATCCGTAAGTTGTTGTAGGCTCAACAGTGTTATATTTAGAAGGATTCATACTTCACATGGATTGAATTCACTTTGTCTCTTATGCTTTATGTTCACCAGGTATAATCTTTGTTGCATGATCAGTTGTACACTTAGCAGAATAACACACTTGTACCTGAATTTAGGTGATACTACCGACATTGATGTTCCAACTTTCTCATAGGACTTGAATCACATTTTGGCTAATATAGTTATGTAGATATCAACACTCAATAAAGAATTAGAGAACCACAATTTACTTGGATAATCTTTAGGTGGCACTTGTTTGTTAGTTCTTTTAGTTTAGTTGCAGATAATATCTTAAAGTTAGTGTTTGTGTTTTGTCACACAAAAGCTTTGAAGAAAAAGTTTCAAGTTCAAGACTTTTGAAATGGTTGTTTCAAGGTGTATTTGAAGTGAACTTCTTTAAATCTTCAACTTGCTTAGTTAAATTTTTGACTTCCCCTAAGTAAACTGTAGCTATCCAAAACACAATCTCAACTTTTACCAATCTTTTGTCTAATTGCAACTTCAAATACTTTTTCCAACTTCTACTTCAAATGTTGCACAAATTGTCCTTGGAATCTTAAGAAGCATTATGTATATGTCTTAACTGTGTAAGAGATCTCTTGATTGATAGAGTTACTATCTCCATTTACATTGTGGATGAATCTTATTGCACTGATATCATCTTTTTGGTAGTTGTTGGTTAATTGTAGTCCAAAATAGGAAAGTTGATAATGCTAATCCTTCCTGCACAACCCCTTTCTAAGAAGAGTATAATCAAACTCACTTGTCCACAGAGAGACAGAAAGCTCCCAACATCCGTGTATCCTGATTGTTTGTGGCAATTGTTGTTTGAAGGAAGGTAGCTTGTTATGGTTTAACTTTCTCTATTTGTGCCCAAAAAGAAAAAGCTTCCACTCGTCTCCTCCTCTTCCTTATCACTCTATTGCTGGTCCTTCTTATCATCACCATCACCACCTCGTTATCCTTTTGTTGAACATTCCCTGCTCTGTGTTTACCAGTCTCGTTGTTCCCTCTTTCACTCTAAGGTTGCCTCTTTTTAGCATCAAAGTGACCAGTTGATATGTTTTATCTCATTGTCCATGAGCTTGGGAAGTGACTTTTGCAGTGATCCAAATAGCTTTCTTAGGGTTGATTAGTAAAGATGGAAGTAAAAGAATGCCATCAAGCACTAAGTACGATAACTTATTCAGTTCACAAAGTACCATCTTTACAGCCTTGCTACTTTTTTTTTCCTTTGGAACTAGCCAAGCACTTGCAGTGATCCTTACTCAATTGCAAGAAGTTGGTCATTCTTTGGATTTTATTTGAATTTGCTTCTTTCTTTGATTTCATGCTATCATTTCGCCTTGATTAAAATAATTTAATGATGTCATTGTGTTTTTGCTTCTTTCTTTGATATTGGCTTTCTTTTTTACTTGACCAAAAATGATCTAGTGATGTTGTTTTGTAGACTTTCCAAAATTTTACAAATTTGGATACTTTAAAGGTTGCAGCTGTCCTACTAGGTAAGCTTCATATAGCAAAGCTGGTTCATCATATGCTGCATACAATTGATGTATTGACCACGAGCTTGTTCTGCTGGATTTGTGGTACAACTTTTTGCCATTGGTACAACTATTTTTCTCTTATTAATAATGTGGCACCTCCTAAAAGGGCTTCTTGATTATTATTGTAACTCTGGTTTATTCCAAACGTGTTTCAACTGACTAAAGAGAGGGTTCTTATATTGTATGGCTTCAACGGAGATACTGCTGTAAGTTGCTGATGAGTCACGAAAACGCTCGTCATTTGACACTTTTCTAGCTAAAATCTTTGAGAATTCTCAAGAAAATCATTGCGTTTAATGTCTGTGTAGTATGATATGCAGGAAAATCTAGCTAAGCATGAGAAAAGAGCAATATGGAGCAAACTGTGACCAAACGGGCAGTCTCACGGACTGTTTAATGTTTAACGGGCCATGGGACTGGCCGTTAAACATAACAGAGATGGCCTGAGCAGAGAAGAAACAAATATGAGCTAAGTATCACTAAACGAGAGGACAGACGACCTGTCTACATGTCAACGGGCCATGCACTGGACCGTTAAACACAACAGA
Source organism: Solanum aculeatissimum (assembly GCA_038996855.1). Taxonomy (NCBI): domain Eukaryota; kingdom Viridiplantae; phylum Streptophyta; class Magnoliopsida; order Solanales; family Solanaceae; genus Solanum; species Solanum aculeatissimum. The sequence continues at coordinate 283 of JBCEWC010000370.1, read as the reverse complement.
ATGCTGGCCAAGCAACTGGTGAAAATTTGAAGCTAAGTGAGATTACACGGAAAGGGTGACGAACCGTTGGACGTTTAACTGTCCGTCTATAGTGGCGTCAAACATCACAGAAGCTGAGCTAAGATGCTGTTATGAAAAACAGGCCAAGGCAATCCAGACGGATCAGTTGATGGGCCGTGTGCATTTACACGGATCGTTACGTGTGCCGTTAAACATCACAGTGAGTTAACCCTGAATGTACGAAGCCCAGAAGCTAAGTGTTCCCAGACGGAAGGTGAAACGG
>JBCEWC010000369.1:46883-60274 GCA_038996855.1 Solanum aculeatissimum | reverse complement strand
CCATCTAAAATTCCACAAATTAAGCATCAATCATTAAAACGAGTTTTGATAAATAATTAAATATATAATAAATATTTATAAAATTCGCGGGTCACGGGTTAGCCTTTGAGGCTCATGGGTTGAGCCTATGAGGCCGGCGGGCCAAACTAGGACGGGCTAAAAAGCCCCGTTCATAAATGGGCTAAAAGTTTTTTAGCCCAATTCCATTTAGTTCAAGGGTTGGGATGGGTCGATCTCACGAGCCAAACCCATTTTGACAGCCCTAGTTATGGCATATACCATTCAAAAAGTAACAACAAATGTCACAAATTTCTGGTGGAGAACAAAAGATCACGCTCAAGACTTTAAAGATGGAATATTGCTCTATTTACATTTAAAAAAATCAACCAACACAACTCAAATTAATAAAAAAAAATAGCAACTGATTTTTTTTTTAAAAAGAAAAAAATATCAAAGAAATTGCCATTTCCCCCAAAAATCATATCTCACTCGATTTTCATCCAATTTTCTATTATAATATTTTTTCGAAAAGCCCTAAACGAGTAGATTATGATATTAAAAATTTTGGGCTAAAATTTTGACATGAAAATTTTGAAAACATCAAAATCAGTAGCAACTTTTTCGTAAAAAATACAATCAAAAACTGCCAAACTTAAAAAATTCATATCTCACTCATTTTTAATATGATTTTCTATGATAATATGATTTCAAAAAGCTTAAAACGAGTAGAATATAATTGCATAAAAATTAGGCCCAAAAAATTATCAAGAGAGTCAAAATGAACCTAAACAAAATCTGTCTTTTTGAAAAATTCGTCAAAAATCACCAATCATAAAAAATTCATCTTAAATTCATAACTCGATTAATATCAAGACATTTAACATAAAATCTATAACCAATCCAGTCTGGCTCTGATACCATTTGTAAAAAAGATTAATGGGGCAAGAACAGCGGGTCATACTTTTTTGTTAAAGCCGCAGTTGTTGTTGTTGCCACCAATGAAATTTACCGCAGATCTAGTTCTATTTTACTAGGAATACAAATCATTGTCCACAAACTAATTATCTTGTGTGGATTGATGAATATAGGATCCAAAATCTTCTTTCTGATTTTCTCACAATTTTCGTTTTTACTGATACGGTAGTTTTCAAAAGATGGGTAGATAACTTCTCACTCTTCCACTCGCAACATGAGTCAACCACTCAACCTTAAAATAGGAAAGTAGTTAAGCAGTTACAATTGTTTTCTCCTAGTTGGATAATAACTGTCCATTCTCATCCTTTTAGGATAAGGTTGGACAGTCATCATTTAACTGTACTACTTTATTTTAAAATAAGATTCACGAGTTGAGTTAAGATTGGATCGGATCGGATCGGGTCGAGTCGATTCAATGGGCGATACATGATCCCAAAATTCTTACACTAAAATTAAATATTTTGTATTATTATTCCTAAAAGTTAATTTCGGGACCTTAAATAATACTCCACCTATCCTAATTTATATGAGCTAGTTTAACTTGGTACGAAATTTAAAAAAGAAAGAGAAACTTTTAAAATTTATGACCTAAAATAAGTCATAGATATTATGTAGCTATAAATTTTTTCATTGATGATAAAATAAATATTTTAAAATTAAATTATTATTAAATATAAAAAAATATTATTCTTTTTTGAATTGATAAAAAAAAATAAGTCACATAAATTTAGACTATTATTTTGTATGGACTCAAAAAAGGTTATGAAATTAAAGTAAAAAGTTGATAAAACATCAACTGTTTTTCTCAACTTTCCTGGGGTGACTGTGACCTTTTGAAAGGAACTTTTAAATCACTAAAAATCATTGCCCTAACCCGAATTTTTTATCGTTAACAAGCGGCTCCTTTGGTAGGGGTCATTCAAACCCCATTCGACGATAAATTATATTATTTATATATGGTTAAAATAAATTTTTTTATATGTATATAGTAGATGTCGAACTCTATTTGACTAATTTGTGTGGTTACATTTTCAGATTTTGAATTCCCTTAGGGCTTAGTGATAATTCTGGATCCGCCACTGTTAACAAGTATTCTTTTTCAAAAAGAATGATTCAATTTGATTTGACATAGAATTTAAGAGAAAAAATTTTTACTCGTGTGGTTCTAAATTAACGTTATGCCAAATATATCAAAATACTTTTTAATTTTATGAGCTTAGACATATCACATAAAAAATTAAAATCAAATTATTACGCCCTAAAATTACTTCTTTTCAAATAAATTTAAGTGAAAATAATAAATAAAATTATTATTTTTTAAACAGACTACTAGTAATAAGTCTATTGTAAACAAGACACTGGCATCATAACTAACTCGACTACAAGCCAACTCATATTTTTTCTCAAAACGAATCTCACATTAAAAAGTAAAAAGTTAATTATTATAGTTTTGATTTTTTTTTAAAAGATTAACAATTTATGGGATTTTTTAAAGAAAAAAAAAGTTAGTTAAATTTCTCAATTTTGTTATTTAGAACTAATTTTAAAAAAAACAATAAAAATGACTCACATACTTCTCTATTATTATAAAAATGACTCACATATATATTCTCTTTTCATATCAATTTTAAATAAAATAAAAATATAAAATATGTACTACTTTTTTTATATTTGGTCAAAATTGTCAATATAATACTTGATCAACTTATAAGAATGTGCTTCTTTGATATACGGACTAAATTATCTTGATTTAATTTATCTACTTAGGATATAGATAAAATAATTTCTAATTGAATGAGATAAGATAAATTTATATTGTCAATCAAATGCAATATAAAATCTATCTCAGATTTAATTTGGGGATAACCTGTCTTATCCCACGTACTAAACGGCTCATACTTTCAAGTCTATAATTATGAAATAACTTATGTAACACTCCCTAAAATATTCTCACTTAGAAAGTTCAAAAAGTCCAGAAAATCAATTTGGTTCTACGACAAATGAGTTTTTACGAATAACATTTATGGTCCGTAGATGAAGTTCGTGAAACTCAAGCCTGCAGTCCTTAACCTCAATCCATTTCACAAGTCAGGTCCACGAGCCATAACACTTTCTATGATCCGTTTTCCAGGGTTCGTAATTCCAACTCTAACTCCCAAGTCCCAGTATCTCAGAGTTAGTAGGACAGGCTGTAGAAGTTTCTACGATTCTTACAATGACCCTCATAATTCTCTCATCTTTGGTCAATGTTCAGTCCACGAGAAGGGATCAACAACCTGTATAAATTTATACAACTCATAGTTTTGATTTGTAGTTCTAGGCCTAAAAATATAGTTGAAGTACGTTTTACACGAACATGCAGGATGAGCCCATAAAAGACCTACGACCTATAGAAACTTAATTATAGGTCATGGAACCGTAGTTTCACCAAAAGCACTCCACGACCCATAGAGTGGACCATGACCCGTAGACGGAGTTTTGTGGTTCACTCCAACAGTTTTAATGAGGGTCAAATTCATCTTTTTTTATCCTTTTCTAATCAAACCCTTGAAGTTTTGAGATAAAAATAAACCCCTTTATCAGTACCTAGTAGTACTCATACCCTTATAAATACTTAGAATATTTTGAAAGTACGTCCAAGAGGAGAAAAAAGTTAGAGTTCAAGAGATTGTAACGAGGTCTTTAAGTTTCAAGTAATGTTTTGATCTTCCACGTATGTAAAGCTATTTATAGTGTTGGATTGGGTTCATCCACATGCCCAACATCTAAAATTTCATCTTGATTGATTATTAAGCCGAGTTTAATCTTAATTCTTGAATTCCAAATGCATTAATTCCTCTTCTATTGAGTTTATTATATTTATGCATTGAAATTATTATTTTTTTAGTCTATTGGATTATTAGAATTGAAGTTCATTGCTACTTTCCTGTGAACCCTATTTGAGTTGATGATCAGAATTTTACTATGCATTATTTTGATTCGAGATTTATAATTTTCATGCATCATTCTAGATTTGAGCTTAATGACTATTATTTTATAAACTGAGGCTATGCATATTTTATTGAGTTTTTAAAGAGGATGAACATTGAGTTTAAATGAATTTGAGCATTGAGTTAAATGATATTTTGAGAAAGAAGTATAACGAATGTAAATGATTTTCAAAGTATATTCTTGATGAAAAAGCTTGATGATTTAGATGAGACACTAGGTTTTTGAGTTAAAGTCCAATGAGGCTAAAGGAGATAATTTAAGTATCTTACTTGATTAAGCATGTGTGCATGTTATATTTTGGCAGTAGCATTGAGCACTGATTTGAATAAGATAGAGACAACTTCAACTCCATAAACTATGTGGCCAACATAGGATAGAGGTCATGCCTCTCTTGTCCCAAAAGAGGACATTAATATTGGATCCATTGGCATTGCGTCCCATACCTTGGCAAGGTATTGGATAGTTGTGGCAACGACAATAGTTCAATGTATCATTACTAGCTCTGTAGCTCATAGGTGGTGATTGTTTTGGCACCTTCTTATGAATTGATAGATACTTCATAGACCGAGTCAGATGGTGTTAGATTTGAGTGTGTTTTCGAAAGCCATTCTTATTGATATAGAGCTATGATTTGAGTTATATTCTGAGCTATTTTGAAAGCTATTCTTTCTAGTGATTGTGATGTCCAAGAGTCCACTTGAGTATTTCTTGATTTTATTGAATTTTCCGTTGATTGAATGAGTGGTCAGATCAAGTGATTCACTTGAAAATCAGAAATGGTTTTTGAGTGTCAATCATGCCCGAAATGTAACACTTAGAACATGTTTGAATTGATTTATTTTAAATGCTTTTAAGTCAAAATAACTTTTAAAATCTTTTATAATACTTGAATAAAATTTTAAAAATATTTTCTATATTTAATTTTGATGGGGCCCTGCATGCTCAGTAATTCAGGGGTCAACCTTAACAAATTGAGAAAGAATAATTTTTTTTTTGCTTGAAATTTTCAAATATCATTAATAAAAATAATTTTATAAAATAAATAGTCAATAAATATCTTGCGTGTGTTTATAAATGCCATTTTGTTATCCTTGTCCAGGTAGACAACTGCTAGATACATTGCATGCATGAGAGATCAACTAATTAATTAATTATCCATATTTTAAATACAATAAATAGTAATTAAAAATACACCAAAAAGACCAACGAAACAAAAACAGTTGATTCTGTTGGAACTCTTGGTGTCACTATACAACTATACAGTTCAAGAGGGAGATTATAAGATTTTTAATTTATGGAGTTCAAATTATATTATAATTATTAAATTTTGAATAAATTTGCTCAATATATTTTTTTGAATTTGTAGCTTTAAGGCTAATTTCGCTAGGGCGAAGCCAATTTGGGCTAGGGAATTCATCCAAATCCCTTTCAGCAAAAAATTATATTTTAAATCTCATTCAACTAGTTTTATTCTTCTAAATGCGCTCTACATTCATCAAGCTCGTACATCTAATTTTAATATTTAAATTTTTTTAATGAAAATTCTAGTTTCACCAATGAATTTTCATCCCTATATTGAATTAGGAGAGTAAGACATAACTTGGGACGTAAAAAGCATCCAAGGAAGTGGTGTAGTGGATGAGACTATTCATCCCTTAATCAAAGGTCTCGAGTTCGAGTCCTACACGATACAAATTCAAAATGATCAGACTTCAATACGAATATCGAACATTGAATGAGAAATTTTTTTAAAAAAAAACTTAGGACGTAAAACAACGTATAGTCATAGAGAAAATGAAGTGGATTGAATTAAAGAATGAAATGTTCCGGGCTTTTCGTTTGGGAAATACCTCAGCCACGTTCTGGTATTTGTCACAACCTGTTTTTTAATTATTAATAATAATAATAATTTCGCCAGAGGAAATAAAATCATTTTTACAAAATTTGCTTATTTAAAAATCATTAAGTGAGAATTTTTACCTTATTTATAAGTGTATTATTTAATATATATTTTAAGCAGGGGGCAAGTCAATAAGTATTATATTAATTTTAGAAAGAAAAAAAAACACTTTTATGATATTTTAATTTGTTTGCCTTAATTTTCTTTTTAGTCCATTTCAAAAAGAATATTTTGCTGGGTAATTCTTTAATTTAAACTTTTCACATAATATGTTTAAGTCCACTTGATTAAATATTATTTTAATACATTCTACGTATTTTTAGTTTAATAAGACCATAATTCTACATATTTTTTTCATACTATTTTTATTTAATAACTACATAAAATAATATTAGTCAAATTAGAGTTTCAAATTATTATTAATAAAATTAACTTTCTAAAATACACCTTTAATTAATTAAAATTTTCTTTAGAAGTGTGTCAATAGATGCTAAATAATACGAAAGGAAAAGAATATATAAAATAATTTCACATTAAATATATTTATTTTATTCATTCAAAATCTTGAATTTTTATTTAATTAGACATATATATCCACCATTTTTCCTAATTATTTTACATATTTATATTGCATATTATCAGATTTATTCCAATTTTAATTCACTATTTTTTTTTTTTTAGTAATTGTGAGCATTAAGTGAATAATTAGTAATCATTTTGAAAATTGAGGATACTAAAAAGAAAATTACTAGAATTAGCTTCCTCCAATTTAGAAAATAAATTAATCTGAGTACAATGATGACATTGTTCTAACAACAATTAGTAATGCAATAATACTAATATTATGTGATGATTTATAGATTGTGAATTTAAATCGTGAAAATAATTATTAATATTTATATTAGAATAAATTATTTACATCACATTCCTTAAGATACGATTCTTTATATAGTAACTAAATTTTTTATAAAAAAGATTGTATTGTGTCAAAAGTAAAGCTCTTCTAGAGGGGTTTACAGAATTTGTGATAATATATCATGTAATAATAATTAATTAATCAACTGTCACAGCTTAAAACCGTGTGACAGTTGTATGAGCATATAGGTAAACTTTTGTTGATGTGAAGGTTGAGGTTTATGTTTATTTTTTATAACCTGTACACCACTATTAATTTAATTTTAATATTAAAGGATAAGGCAAATTATGTTATAAAAACTAAGGATAGTTTATCGAGCGGATTGGACGAATAATTTTATTTAATGATTTGATTTATTGGATATCAATTTTTAAATTTACTAATCTGCTAGTCAATCTATAAGATATCGATTGGTTTGATAACAAATTCATAATTATTGGATGGTTGTCAGGTAGTATCGATTAACCTCTAATCTTTATGGTACTTTTTTTTTGTGAACACATAGCCACACTTTACAAAAAGATAGATGACTTATTTTTTCATTATTTTAAATGCAGTGAGTAAGTGAATAGTGAAAGAAAAAATAATCGTATTAAAAATGCTTTTACATTTGACTTCTATAAAATGAATAAGACAATATATATATAATTATAGAAAAATAAATAAGTTATCCCTTTTAGGAGTTAGACTAACAAGGAAAAATATATAATTATCTTTATATATTCTGGTAAAAAATGAAATGAAGCTAATATACCTAAAATAAAAACATAAGTATGGTAATTTTTAACGGTTAACAGTTTGCCCGATAAGAAAATTGGATAATTCACCCCCACACCAATAAAATATTTCATAATAATTCTTAAAATATTATCTATTTATATTGCAAAATAAATTTTAAAAATATTTCATTAAGAACAATCAAAATTCGTTATCTATATAGATAGTAGAGAATAAGAGATAGACACAATTCTATAAAAGTGACCTCTTAACTTGATTTTAGCCATCATTTACGCCCTCCAAACACAAGTAGACATTTAAATTTTTATAAAGTTGAATAAATAAACACACGCATTCTACATGACAATTTGCGTGAGATACACTCGAATTGATTATATTATGTCATGTAAAAAATATATCTTGCTACGTGTAGGATGCATGTGTGTATTTGTTCAACTTTATACAAATTTAAATGTTTTGTTATGCTCACCCATAAATTGGAGGGAATAAATGTAAACTGATGTCAAGTTAAACAGTACATTAATGTATTTTATCTACGAGATAAGTAAAACTTAAATATGCATATGTAATACAATCATACATACGCAGCTATATGTAATATTGAAATAACAATCATAAAAGAATAACATTAGATTTTGCAACAGTTTTTTTACTTCTAAAGCTAATCAAGTTAATTAAATAAAATATACAAATACAAAGATTAAAAAATAAAATTTATTTTATATATAAAGTAAAGTAATATTATATATATGGACAATTAAAATAAGAGTAAAATAGATTTTGCATAAAATAAAAGGGAGAGAATAATTATTTCTCAAAGTTGATGGAAGAGTTCGATTTTTAAACCAAAGTTCAAAGGTGTAAATAATTTTCACTCGATATTAGACTCAAGTTGTGACACTAAAGTAATTAAATACCACTTCACCATGTCCAACTAGGGCGGAATCAAGTAAGATTGATGGATCCATCCGAACATCTTTTGATGGAGTTGATTTTTTTATTTTTATTTTAATTTTTTAATAAAATTTTGATTCCACCATTATAATCAATGTTACCATTAGAGTCAAATTTTAAGTAGACTAGTCTTGTTGTACGCGCTTTGCGCGCGTACCTCGTTTGATAACAAACACTATAGAGAAAAATTAAATTAAATTATAAACTTATAAAAAGATAAATAATTCACTATAGAAGTAATTTTGATAAATTATTTATTTATAAAGGTCTTATACAGAGATTCTATCACTAATTAGAACGCATGGTAAATTAAAAATTTTCTTAGCGATTGTAGGATATTTTCTTGATTTAAATAAGAAGAAAGTAGAAGTATACGAAATAAAGACGATTTTTTAGATGTCTTTCCATGACTAGATATCCTTATTTTATTACTTCTTTTCAAATAACATTTTAAAGTATTTTTATATTTTTAATTTTAAAGTATTTTTATATTTTTAATATAGTATAGATAGATAGATTAGTAGTAGTACAAAAAAATGAATATATCAATTATGTGCCTAACAATGACAAATGGAAAATAAAGGAAAGAAAATATTACTTTTTGTTTCCATAAATAGAGAAAAATCTTTTTAATAGAGGACAATTCTTGTTAAACTAATTATAGCAAAATATAAGTAAACTTTATACTTAAGCAGTCAAAATATTTGAGAAGCTAAAAGAGGTAATAGCAACAGTACAACACCAAACTTCAAAGGAAAAAGCTTAATTTACGCCATGATTATATTCATTAACTGCCTTTTATTATAATATATAGAATATATACTATGGTTTTTATTTGGTACACTAGATAAGGTGAATTATTTACAATTAAGTTTAAAATTATAATTTTATTATTTTTAGTTAAAGGTATAAATTTTGTTTGGAATAAATGTATATCTTCAATCAAATAAAGTATAAATTTAATACGATCAGTTTTAATATTGATAGTTAGTTGCCCTTAAATATATTTACTTAAATACAATAAGCACTCTTTGTTAATGTGTATATTTATTGACGCTAAAAATTGTTTTCACTGTAATGTGAAGAACATAACTAACGTTTAGTATAATAATTGAGGCTTTTTACTTTTTAAATTTTTCTTATTTGAACTATATTAAAAGTCCTAATATTCAAAACTTTAAAATCAATATTTTTATATATCTTACTTAAATTAGGGAGAACAAAATAAATAAATAAATAACTTAGATAGATAAAATATTTATTTTAATGTCAATTTTTATTTTTTTAATTTTTTTATATATAATTTTATTAATTGACGTGAAACACACCTGATATAGATATGAGTAGGTATTATTTTTATTATATTAGTAAAATAAATTCTCCATTTAAAAAAAAATTCTTCTCATGGAATTTATTTGGAATTTTCATTTATTAGACGGTGTTTGTTAGTTCATTTTTCTTCTCCAATAGTGAACACGACTTATCATATTTTTCATATTTATTTATTTATTTTATATAAATTTTAGCCACCATAGTAACAAAGACATCTCCCAAAAAAAGAAATAAAAAAATTGTTCTTTCAGAATTAAGAACAAAATAAATTTCAAATTAGATTGAGTAAACTTTTGGTTAATTATTTTGTATTATTTCCAACTGGATATTTGAATTTAATGGAAAAATAAAATGATAAACAAATAAAACCGTGTAAAAGTACAGCTTGCTTTTATATTCACAATTATTTTTCAAACTCAATGGAATATTTAAGGAAAATCTAATTGGATTTTAGTCATTGACATATGATTTATGAAAGAGAGAGGATTTTCACTTATACGAGTTTATCCTATGTGCAATCAAAGGATAACGATTATGATTTTTTTTAGAAATTAAAAAAAAATTAAATTATATATGTTTATAAAAAAATAAATATATAAAGAAGCCATGAAATTTAACGTAACACTTAATATATATACATAAAAAAAAATTAACCATATATACATAGTGTAAGTATCAACAAAGGAGGGTTCGGATGAACCCAATCCCTCACTCCGCCCAAGGAGTAAAGGTCATAAATACCCCTTTTAGGGAATGATGCTGATAAAATGCCCCCAATAAGAGTGGCTCTGCAAAAATGCCTCCAATTTCTTTAAAAAATTATTTTGAGACAAAATTGTCCGTCAACTATTTCATAAAATTAACTTTTGTCTTAACAAGATCTTACATTGCTAAATGTAAATACATATTTTATATCTGTCAGTGTATGAAACTTAATCCTATGTTTTATAATTTATTAGTTTTGATTTGATTTGATACAAAGTTCAAGAAAATAAATAAAAAATATTTAATTCTTATTGTCTTACAATATATTAAAGATAGGTAGAATGTACTAAAATACATTCAATTTTGTCGTCTTAAACATATTATACGAAAAATTAATATTAAAAAGTTGTGGAAAAAATAAAAAATAAGACAAATAAATAAAAAAATCATTCAAGCTTTATGTTATGGAAGGTCTTTATTAAGATTCCATAAATAATTTTGCCTTTTCCATGGTGGGGATTGGTTGGTCTATACTACACCTTCTTTTTTGTCCTTTTTCTTTCTAGTTTCCTTCTATAAAATACATAGTACAACTCACTCTCCTCTTATAAAACTTCCCTCTCAATAACTCTTCAAGATTACCTTCTCTATTTTCCTCTCTTTGTTGTAATTTCTCATGGAAGAACTTGATTCATTATGGAATTACCAAGAGGAGGTGAGTTCAGATTCAAAGACCTCTTAATTATTAATGCATCATTTACTTCTGGAGACCAGAGTATTGTTGTGCACACTTTTTTTTTTTGTGTTCAATTCATACTTCTCTTCGAAAGTGTCAGTTCAGATTCTATCAACAGTCCAATTTTTGCTCTGTTTCTGGATGTTAATGGTTGTTTATTAAATTGGCAAATACTGGATTTTGAAAAAGTTAATGATGTTGAATTCTGTTTTTTTAGGGTCAATGATTTTATAATATTGGACTGAGACGAGTTTAAATAGAAATATATGGACCGTTTGAGTTTATATAATTCGGATTGAGCCGTAGTAATTGTTGTTGTTGTTGTATGGCTTACTGCAAATTTTTGTTGGGTAAAAGTGGTACAATCCCATTTTCTTCTAGTTTAGTGTAGTAGAATGGTATACTAGTCCAATGATTTCTTCCTCCTAAAATTTATTTTTAGTGATAAAATATTCATACTAATGATTATTTTGCGTATAAAGTCAAGTGGACAAATAAAAATGGGCAAAAAAAAATAATTTTTAGTGAATTTGAAGAATTCATCATGTTTTACTTTATTCTATCTGTCTTAATTTATGTTTTACAATTCTCATTTTGACCTTTTTTTTAGTGCAATTTTTGCTTATGCCTTTTAAATATTTTAAAATTTTAATTATTGTGACCTATATAATCTTTTTATAGATTTTCAAATATGCAAATTTTTTTTGTCAAAATTCAAAGTGTGCCACTCTTTTTCTAATTTTAAAAGCTTTGGCCCCTCTTTATGACTTTGCTATTATTCTTAACTTTGAATAACTTATTTGTACTTCTAATAATTGTAAAACAAATAGTAGTTGCATTTAAAATTCTGTTAGTTGCATACATTATATTATGATATTTTTCATGAGTGTTCACATCTCTAAAAAAACTCTTTTTTTAAAAAAAATGATCCAAAAAATGATTTTTTTTTTCTCTTGATTTTTTTATAGACTATGGATGATATGAAACAGAAGCTTTTGTTCACTAGTATTGAACTTGAAAGACTCAATATTGAAGCAAGTGAAGAAAAGAGGAAGAACAATGAACTAATCCAACTCATAAATTTGGCTTATCAAGAAAGAGATGAAGCAAGAGATCATCTTCACAAACTACTCAACAAAATCAATCAATCTCAAATCAACATCGATAGTCCTCGTGCTACGAATTTGCCTAAAGCAAACTCGAGCACGATTGAATCAAATAGCCTAAGTGATGCATACAATGATTCATCCCAGGTTGAGTCCTTTTTGGATGTTGTCTCATCTCCTCATGACCTCGTGAACAACAACATTATTCCTATTGCTCATGATCAAGTAGCAAAAATTGTCTCAACACCTGACCTCGTGAACAATAACATTATTCCTGTTTCGTGTAACGTTATTGCTCATGAAGTAGTACAACCAAAGATTGATGATCATGGTTCGTTGGTTATCGATAGACTTGTCAAGGGAAAGACATTGCCTCAACAAGGCAAGTTTCTACAAGCTGTGCTTGAGTCAGGGCCATTATTGCAGACATTACTTGTAGCTGGTCCGCTACCTAGATGGCGTAATCCGCCTCAGTTTAAACCGTTACATATTCCTCCTGTTTCGATTAAAAGTGTTGAAGATGGCATGATGATGATGATGACACAGAAGAGAAATGTTCAAAATTTTAGTCATTTTGGTTCATCAATGATGAACAATTCTCAACCTTATTTTGAGATGTCTTGTGCATCATCTCAAATGTTGTCACCTTATTTAGGTGGTCCAAATTGTAACAATTTTGTCCAAGTTGACAAGAGACAAAGGTTGCAGTGACACAACATTTTTTGTACAAAACTGATTTTTAAGTGAAATTGCTATAGCTTAATGATTCCATCTCTGTTTTCAACATTTTTACGCTTCACTTTTTGTTCGTTTGGCGATTTCCTTTCGTATATTTCATTTCTTTGAGAACATTCACCTTGTCGAGTTTCCTCCTTGTGTTCTTTAGGCTAGCCAAGCGGAATGCTGGTATTTAGTAGACATACAAAGACTCTCAAAGCTAAAAATGTAGTCTTGAAATGCACTCTTCAACATTGTTAAGAAGTCTCATGTCCCCTCATGATGTTTGGTTTAGGTGTACATCTTATTAACCATCAATGT
>JBCEWC010000369.1:0-46783 GCA_038996855.1 Solanum aculeatissimum | reverse complement strand
GGGATTCTTGTCATTCTTCAACACCCCACCTCTTTGTTAAGAAATCCCACGTCCCCTCATGATGTTTGGTTTAGGTGCATCTTATTAACCATCAATGTAGGATTCTTGTCATTCTTAACACCCCACCTCTCTTCAACATTGTTAAGAAGTCTCATGTCCCCTCATGATGTTTAGTTTAGGTGTGCATCTTATTAACCATCAATGTGGGATTCTTGTCATTCTTCAACACCCCACCTCTTTGTTAAGAAATCCCACGTCCCCTCATGATGTTTGGTTTAGGTGTTTCTCGTTAACCATCATTGTGGAACTTTCGTCATTCTTCAACACCCCACCCCACTCCAGTTCTTAGCATCTGGTGCGGGGGTCCAAGATGAATCTTACTCTGTCATTCTTCAACACCCCACCTCACGCCTAATGCTTAGCATCTGGTGCGTGGACAATTTTAATTTCTGAGGGTCCAAGATAGATCCTGTTTTGATATCATGTAAATGTGGGACTTTTGTCATTCTTCAACATTAATGTTATTCAATGGATAGAATCAAATGTTTAATTTCTCAAAATCTTCACCAACCTATTTTGTCTATTTGTATCCCTTTGATATAATTGTAAGCCTCATCTGAGTTATTTTTTTTTAGTATAAACTGTTTATGTTCACATTATGCATGTTAATAATAAAAATGGATTGATTCACCTACCAGGTTGGGTGAAGAATTCATCATGGCTTAACATGACTTTGGGTCATGGCAACAAAGTTCCAAATTCATTAAAGTTTCCTTTATTATGCATTCTAAAAAGAATGATGAACAAATCAGATGATCATTAAAGTTGTCCTCTATGCAGATCTGATGGCAGGTGATGTAAGAGTTAGTGTTTCAATTAATTTTGGAACAATTCATCTTCTAAAAGTTTTTTAAGTTTCAAAAGAAATAAATGTTTATTGAAAACTTATTTTTCATTTAGTTTTACGTTCTTGAAGATAAATGTTTATTTGTCACATTCATGAACCTATTAATAACATTTTCTTAATGAAATTCTTTTACATTCAAAAACTTTTATCCTATAAATGGTGTTGTTTTTCTTTAAAAAGATATCACTTCAAGAAGCAATCAAAAATACTTTTCCTTGAAAACACTTGAGAGACATTAATCAAAAGGTGAAATTACCGATTCAAGAATAGAAGAACAACAGTCTTGAATGCTACTTGTTTTGTGGCTTAGTTGAATCCCGAAGATAGAGTTGTCATTTATTCTTCTATCTTCAAGAAACGTATTAACGTGCCTCTAAGCCAAGCAAGTTTTTATTTAGAATTCTTTGTACTATCATCATTCTTGTTCTAACAATTTGAAGATAAAATCAATCAGATCTGACAAAGGTGGAGAATATTTAAAATTAGATTTTACTGATCTTTGTGAAATGGAAGACATTGAGAAACAATTGACCATGTCTTATACACCACAACAAAATGGTGTTGTAGAAAGAAAAAATAGAACTTTTATAGAAATGGTTAACTCTATGCTTTATGGATCTGGTATGACTGAAAATCTATGGATTGAAGCCTTATTGTCGGCTTGCCATATTTTGAATCGAATTCCTTCCAAGAAACATAATGTTTCTCCTTATGAACTTTGGAAGAATTGACAGCCAAATCTAAATTATTTTAAAGTATGGGGTTGTTTAGCTCGTGTTAGATTATCAGATCAACATACTACTAAGATTGACTATAGAGGAATAGATTGTGTGTTTATTGGTTGTTCACAAACCAGTAAGGCTTATAGATTCTTAAATTTTGAGACTCCAAGCCCTCACACAATTATTGAATCATTATATGCAAATTTTTTTGAGCATATCTTTTCTAAGAAGAAGGAATCGGTGGATCATGATGCAAGTTCTTCTATATCTTCTCTTAAAAGGAAATGGTTGAGCCATTGGAAGAAAGTCAACAAAGACGTAGTGAGGGATCAGCTAAGCCAATAGACTTTGGACCTGATTTTCAAGCTTAGTTGGTTGAAAAAGAACCTGAAAGTTATGCTGAAATAATGTTGATGATGAAATATATTTCATCTTGTCAAATAATATCTGAATTTTGTCAAATCTTCCTCCTAGATGTAAACCAATTGGTTCCAGATGAATTTTTAGGAAGAAAATAAAATTAGATGGTACTTTAGATAAGTACAAAGCTCGCTTGGTAGCTAAAGGATTTACTCAAATGAAAGATGTTAATTATTGTGATACTTTTAGAACTGTAGCTCAGATGACCTCTATTTGCCTCTTGGTTGCTTTGACAACAGTTCGTGGCCTTGTAATTCATCAAATGAATGTGAAGACTGCATTTTTTAATAGAGATTTAGATGAAGAAGTTTACATGAAACAATTAGAAGAATTTTTCATTCTTGGTCAAGAACATAAAATTTGTAAGCTTCTTAAATCTCTTTATGGTTTAAAACAAACTCCAAAACAATGGCATGAGAAATTTAGAAATGTTATGATTTCTAATGGATATATAATCGATGGAGGTGATATCTGTATATTTAGTAAATTTCAAGAAAATTCTGGTGTTATAATTTGTCTTTATGTAGATGACATGTTGATCTTTGGAACTAATATTGAAAGAGTCAAAGAAACAAAATCATTTCTTACTTCTCAATTTGAAATGAAAGATCTTGAAGAAGCTGATGTGATTTTAGGCATTAAAATTATAAGATCAAGAAATAGTTGACTCTTACTCAGTCGAGTTATATTGAGAAGGTTCTGAAGAAGTTTGGTCACTTTGATGACAAACCTGCTTCTATACCATTTGATCCAAGCATTAAACTAGTACGAAATTCTGATGATGTTCTTGATCAATTGACATATTCTCAAATCATTGGGAGTCTTATGTATGCCATGTGTTGTACCAAGCCAGATATTGCTTATGTGATAGGAACTTTAAGCAAGTTTACTAGTAATCCTGGAATTGAACATTGGAATGCCTTAATTCGTGTTTTGAGATATCTAAAAGGAACAATTAATGTTGGCCTACATTATTCCACCTTTCCATCAGTTCTTGAAGGCTATAGTGATGCTACTTGGAATTCTGATCCGAATGACTCTAAATCTATTACTGCTTGCATTTTTACTTTGGCCGGACCAACAATCTCCTGGAAGTCAAAGAAGCAAACATGTATTACTCATTCAACCATGGAGTTAGAATTTATAGCTATGTCTTCTGCTGGAGAAGAAACTGATTGGATGCAAAGTATACTAATAGATATTCTATTATGGAGTAAGCCAATTCCACCTTTGACTATCTATTGTGATAATCAAGCTGCTATATTTCAGGCTTCAAGTGATTGTTACAATGACAAATCGAGACAAGTTCGTCTCAACCACAATCACGTAAGAAGATTATTAGAGGAAGGCATAATATCGCTTCAATATGTGAAGTCCAGATGTAATTTAGTAGATCCTTTGTCTTAAGGGTTAGGCAAAAAGTTACTGATGGAAACATGTAATGGAATGAGAATAAAGCCTGTTGTAAATTAGTTGTACTTTACGACAACCCTACCTAATGATGTAATCTTGGGTTCAAATGGAAAAACAAGTAAAGTTACAATTGTGAAGCAGATCAATAAAAATTCCATTTCTTTAAAGAAAAAAAAGTAAGTAGATCTCCATGATAGAGATTCATTTCTCTTAATAAATCTATAAGACTGGTCTCGATTGCAATTAGTAAGAAAATTCTTGATAGATTTATCAATATTCCTACAAAAGAGAAGAATGAGATTATATTCTCTTAATAAGTCTATAAATCGATTTCGATTGGAGTGTGTAGGAATACTCTTGATAGATTTATTGATACTTTATTGTAAAGGAGGATGAGATTAATTTCTCTTAATGAAATTCATAGACTATTTGGTCGGAGTATGCAAAGTTACTCTTGATGAATTCACCGCACTAAGTGTGAAGTGGAGGCCACTTCAATAAGTTTTTTAATAGAAAAATCTTAAAGCACTAAGCTAAAAGGATTCAAGACACATGGCTGTAAGGTGTCAAAGGATTTTGATTTTCATCAGAACATAATGACATGTGTAAGTATTTTTCTACTTCATTCAATGAACCACTTAGTTCAAGATTTGTTCACTAAGTAGTCAATGATTTAGAAAGTTTTCAGTAGCTAATGATTCAAGTCCAAAAGATACCATTATTGATGCATGTTGCTAGATTAATGTCTCAAAATATTTTTTGATTTTTTCAAAGATAAAAATTTCTTGAAACAAGTCGGGAATTGGAAGAATTAATGTTTCAGTTAATTTTGGAACAATTCATCTGATAAAAGTTTCTTAAGTTTCAAAAGAAATAAATGTTTATTGAAAACTTATTTTTCATTTAATTTTACATTTTAGGTTCTTGAAGATAAATGTTTATTTGTCACATTCATAAACCTATTTAGAACATTTTCTTAATGAAACTCTTTTACATTCAAAAACTTTTATCCTATAAATAGTGTTGTTTTTCTTTGAAAAGATATCACTTCAAGAAACAATCAAAAATACTTTTCCTTGAAAACACTTGAGAGACATTAATCAAAGGGGTGAAATCACCGATTCAAGAATAGAAGAGCAACATTCTTGAATGCTACTTATTTTGTGGCTTAGTTGAATCTCGAAGATAAAGTTGTCATTTATTCTTTCGTTTACTCGTGGGAGAGACTCCAACTATCTTCAAGAAACATATTAACGTGCCTCGATCTAAACCAATCAAATTCTTATTTAGAATTCTTTGTACTATATCATCATTCTTGTTCTAATAGGTGATACAAGTTTTAATAATGATAAAACAGACCAGGTTCGAGAGCTTGAAAGAGAATGATGGCTGATGATATGAAGACATACCATATAGGGCGAGATAATGAAAAAATGAACTAGGTTCACAAGGCCGAAGGGGAAACTACCGAAAAGGCGAGAATAAAATAAAATCTGATTAAAATCGAAAGATTTTTAAATAAGGTAATCAGGTGAAACAACCAAGGGAAACACACTCTGTGTAAGACTCTGCTAGGTTATTCAACGCTCGTATGTAAGGAACATTAAAATCCTAAATGAGCAGCTTTTCCAATCAAGAAAAAGTATATCAGTCGCAGGAGAAAGGGGATGAAGAAAAGTGCTACAATGCAAAAGAAAGAAAACGTAGAGTGATTAGTTTCTTTAGTTCAACTTATAATTATTGTTGAGTGACAATTATTTGAAGTGTGAAAGTGAACTTGTGAGATTTGTAAAAAAAATGGCTTTGGCTTTTTGGAGAATAGAGAAAATTAATCGTTGGAGTGAAGGTACTAAGAGTTAGATTACTCAGTTTAATCTGAAATTTCTCTTTGAAGTTAGTAAAGGTTGCTTAAGATCCTATACACGGTAGATCCTGATTGTTTCTCAGTTGAATAGAAAGTTTTTTCGGAATAATCTTTATGTCGTTCTATTTCTTTGTTACCACGTGTTAGGTGGCTAAGATTCTTTCGAGATCAAATATGTTTAGTTGGAGATTATCAAATATTTAACAGAGGCCAAAAAGTAACAATTCTGGACAAACTTAAAACACCTAAAATACAAAGGACCATTTTAGCCATTTTTCATAACGCACCGCAGAGGAATTTCCCTTTAATTTATAAAAATAATTTTATTTTTATTAATTAAACTAAACACGTTTGTTTATAAATTTTAAAATTCTGACTTGAAATTAAATTTGAGAATTTTCAAAAATTTGAAAAACAACAAAAAAATTATCTTCATTTTAAAATTACTCATAAAAAACAACTCCAATTAATATTTCAAACACAATTTTAATTTTTAAATATTACTCCCTCCGTCCTATTTTATCTGACACCCTTACTCTAATCGAAAATAATTTACCTTTAAAATTCTTTTTTTATTCTTAATAAAATAATTTTAAACTATAAGTTTTAAAAATGTTTCTTTTTTCTTAAACACTATGCCAAATAAAAAAATATCACATAAATAAAACAAAAAAAGTATATTTTAATTTTAAAATAAAAACTTTTTTTTTCAAATTTCACTATCCGAAACTCACAATTGAAGTAATGAACTATCATGCTTTTACTGTCGTTACCGTTACCGTTACGGTTCACAGTGTGGGCCCCTTCATCTGACGTCAGTAATTGCCTGAAAAAAAGACAGAGGAAAGCGGTGAAAAATTCGCCGAACCGGTCTTTTCTCCTCAGTCTAAAACCTCATCCTCCACTTCCCTCCCGGAGTTAAATCACCGGCGATCTGCTGAAGTCAACTCCGACGACCGTTCGTAGACTTCTCATCCCGTGGTGATCTACTTGTTTCTCTTTCTCCTTTATCCCTTTTAACATTTATGTAACGTAAAATAAACACACACAGTGGCGTACGTCTTGTGTGTGTATGTTTGTATATATGTAGATGTTTTGTGTGTTGTGTTGTAGATAGAGTTGTCCGCCGCGGGTAGATTGGATGGTATATGGCGGAGCCACAATCGACGCCGTTGAAGGACAATAAGCTGCTCAAAGGAGTTTTTGCTGTGGGTGGAATCATGTCTACTCTCGTCATCTATGGAATATTACAGGTACGCTTCTCAAAATCATGATCTTCATTATATGTTTATGTGTTTAAAAACTAGCATGATTGACACCTACCGAAACTGTGTATGTATTTCAATTTAAATGACTCTATTTGATTGAGCACATAGTTTGAGCTATTCATTTTGACTAATGTGTTACTCCATCTGTCCATCTTTACTTATTTCCAATTCAGTTCTGACTTACAATAAATATGGCTGATATAGTAAAATGATCACATTCCTATTTTATGTGACACTATTTCCTTTTTACTCTATCCCCTCCAAAAAATGCCACCTTACCATAATTAGAAACAATTTAACTTTAAAATTCTTTTTTATAGTCACACAAATATCTAAGGATTGTTTTAGACCACAAGTTTTGAAAGTTTTCCTTTTTTTCTTAAGTACCGTACCAAGTCAAAGGGTGCCAAATAAAATTTCACTGAAGGAGTATTTATTATGTCTTGAGGGATGTGGCAAATCAATACTAGCAAAGTAAACTTTGAAAGAGAGAGTATATTAGTGGTAGTGAAATGAGAGTATATTGCAAAGTTGAATTGATATAAAAAGTGACATATTGACTTTTGTAGTTTGAATTTTTAATTTGAATTACTAGAACTTGTGAAAGTTTGATTGAAAAGCAATGGTGCAATCACATTGGGATGTTCTAAAATGGAAAATATGTCATATGAATTGGAACAAATAGAGTATGTTGTTTGACATTATGAAAATGTATAACTGCTTTAAGTATCATTGTATTGCTCGGTACTTATTTTGGTAGGAGAGGTAATTGTAATTGTACGATAGTGTTAGGGCTTTAGGAAGAGGGCACTTTGCATGATCGTATGGGAAAAGGAAAATGAGGGGATGCGCTTGCAACTTTGGTAATTTATTCATATGTAATTGACAGGAAAGGGGAAAAAAGCTTTAGTTATTCGTCTTTACTACAAACTTTAGTTATTCGTCCTTACTACAGAGCATTGTTAGACGTTTTTGTCTATTGCATTGTGAACTTGGTTGAGTTTTTTTTATCTAATGTCATATATACAAATGCATTTTTAAAGGTCTTTGTCAACTAGACTCATTGCCGCTAGGTTTTGGTTTAAGTATTTAGATTCTTTACTATGGTTTAGTAGGCAACCTTTGTCACACTAATATTCATACTCTTGCATGGAGTCACGTGTGAACCTCAAATTTAGGTTACACATGTAGAAGTGCATTGAGTTGTATATAAAAGGCTCTCATTGGATAAGCAAGTGTATGTTGAAAAAGGATCGACAATCACTCCTGTCATTGCCTTCAAGTTTTGGGTCGAATATGTAGATTCTTTTAACAAATTTGATAATCCTAAAAGCTTTTTGGATGTTTAGTATGCAACAGGAGGAAATGGAGGAATAACTTTGGGTATTTAAGCTTTAGAGCATTAGCCAAATTCTTGTCTAATATGCTTTAGTTTTGCTAATTCTTGAAGTTTTGAGTGTTCCATTTCTTATTAGGAATGAATGAAAGTAACATTTTTGGTACTACATTCTAGTGTTAAGCATTTTCAATTTATTTATTTTAAAGGACTTCTTCCTCTTGATTTGTCCATGGATGGATTCATGAGAGGTAGATGGTAGGTTGAAAAAGTATTATGGAGAGGTGATTAGGCAGGCATGACACAGTTGCGGCTTACCAAGGACATGACCGTAGATAGGAAGGTGTGGAGGACACAAATTATGGTAGAAGGTTAGCAGGTAGTAGTAGGTAGGAATACATTGTCTTGTTGTCCTTCGTAGTAGTCGTATTATTATTCTTTTAGTTTCTTTTTCTTCGATTTTTGTTACTATCTAATGTTTCGTATAGTTTGATTATAATGTTATTTTGTTATAGTACGGTTCTGCTACTATATGTTACTTTTGTTACTATCTGTCGTCTCTTGTACTTCCATTACAACTTTTTTAGGTTGTTTTTGTCTTTGTTGGAGTTTATAAGCTTAACTTCAACTCAAAAAAGTAGAAAATAAAGGCAAGAAGAAGAACATAGAATATTTACTGGAAATCAGGAGAACTCATTACTTGTAACATTACTAATCAAACACATTGAGAAATTCTTATACCAATAGATTACTGGACAGAAACCAACTAAGAACTCAACTTCAGAAGGTAAAGTACGACAACAAAGTCGGGCATATCCAATACTCATAGGGACATCTTTATAACATTCAACATTGAACTAATATGAAGGCTTAAGTCAACTACTATAAGACTACACTAGATTATAGAACCATTTTATACTAGATAAAGAAGAACAATCACAAGTTTGTTAAATTTGGCATTTGCCGAATTCCTTTGTAGTTTAACTTTCTTGAGTTTCTGGTTCATTACCATCATCTTCTCTTCATTTTCGTTCAGTTTCATTTTCAAAAAATCTCTTCCTTCTTCAAGCTCTTTCACTTTTTCCTTTAGTCGATCAATGGGATTTTCACCATCTTTGTATCTATTTATTAATGACGACATCAACTTAGCTTGAACATCAGCACATTCCGGTGAAGGATCAATCCATCTAAACTAGCCACATCCATCATTTTCCTACAAACCATATCCGAGAATAAATAGAAAGATTGTAGACAAAAAATTGATTTTAATTTTCAGAAACTTACAAACCTTTGGTGATTTGCATCCAAAAAATCTACAACCTGGGTTCAATGGAGTCCTCGAAGTTTTCAGACAACAATAATCACCACAATTACATATATCGGCTTCTTCGATATTCACTTAATTTTGCGACATATTCATGAACTAAGAATTCAAAAAACGAGTTCATATACAGTTGTTTGTTCGAAAATAAGAATTCAAAGGAAGAGTTCACTGAATTTGGCCGCGTTACTGTTGTTGCTGGGTACTATTATTACTTCTCGCATTAATGATTTCTCCAATCCAGTGCCACGTTAATGATCCGCATTAATGATTTCATCTCATTCAATGCACTGCCTTCGGCAATAATCACATGTGAGCAAAGAACTAATTTTGTCAACGTGATGGTTAAGAATCAACAAATACAGTAAGGAACAAGCTTGGAGAAAAAGAGACCAAAAAAAGTTGGGATTAAGAATAGAGAGCCTGGAGAAATACAGTGAGGAGCAAGCCTGGAGAAAAAGAGACCAAAAAAAAAAAAGAAGAAAGAAAGAATCGAGAGGAAGGGGAAAAAAAATTAGGATTTAGGGTATATAAATGGAAGAGAAATTGGAGAGTGCCGTTAATGGTAATATAATGGTGGTGTCAACGGTAAGTTAGCGGTAATGGTGTTAATGGAAATTGGAGAGCTCTCACGCTCCCCTTTTGCGTGAGACTCACACACAATGCCAGGTAGGAAAGAAATGTTTATGGGGTTCAAATCTTGGCTGGTTGAGGTGTTTATTAGGAACTAGTTTTAGTTGAGGTGTCTAAGTGAAAAATGCGGACAAGTTCAAGTGTCTGTCGATGACTTAAGCCTTATAGTAAGATGCCCATATAATATGGGACAGAGGGAGCATATGCTAATGCTACTTAGGCAGCTTACCAATATTACACATAAAACGACTCCTTTCTGTGATTATATGTCTCTTTTCTGTTTTCAATTGATTCTCATGCAAAATCTGCTACATTTTCTTTCTTTTACTTCTCGAGTTTACATGTTAAATAGACTCATGGTAACTTACAAACCCTCGTGCACCAAAAGTAAAGGACTGATGTGATCACATAGGAAGCAGCTGTTGACAATGATGTTTGAAGCATCCAATGTCTTGATCTATGTCTTCTTCTCCAGTTTCTTAAATTGAAGATGCAGTATTAGTACAAAAGGGAATCTTTTTCAGTTAACATAAGTAATTTTGAGGATTTACTTGCATTTTGTTTCTTTAGCTGCATATTTTAGAGAAATGACATGTTTAAGTATGGCAGCATCTATGTGCTATTCAACCGGTCACTCTGATCTCATGTTTATTCCCATATTAGTAAAGAAACACATTTTTCTGCGTTAAAGTTGGATATTGTGTATTTTTATGTCCTTGACATGATGTTGAAATTTGTTCTTGCAGGAAAAGATCATGAGAGTTCCTTATGGACCAAACAAAGACTATTTTATATACTCATTATTTCTTGTTTTCTGCAATCGGATTATGACCTCTGCAGTCTCTGCTGGAGTTTTACTGGTAATGGAGCAATTCCAGGCTATAAACACAGAAGACTAATTCATCTAATACTGCAAATGTACCCTGACATGATTCCAATCTATTTTGAGAGTCTCTTCATGAGACAGGGAATGACGTCTTCACTATTTGATAAATGATTCTCATTCTTGGGAATTTGTCACGCACTACACTAAGCATTTGCCTCCAATTATCGGACTTGCAGGCAAGTAAGAAGGCATTGGACCCAGTAGCTCCACTCCATAAGTATTGTATTGTTTCTGTGTCTAACATCCTTACAACAACTTGTCAGTACGAGGCAAGTTTTATCTTCCCCCTAAGATTGTGAAAATCAAAAAACAAACACATATAAGATTTGGACACATAAGATGTAAAGAGCTTTGACAGCTGTGAAGCAATGTCTAACAAGTACTTATAATTTTGATTCTTGCTCAGGCTCTCAAATATGTCAGCTTTCCTGTTCAAACCCTGGCAAAATGTGCCAAAATGATACCAGTAATGGTAAGTTAACTTGTTATTAGGTTGTTGTAATTGCTGGACAAAAATGGTTTATATAGTTCCTCTGGGTAAGACTGGTTTAGAATTGTGTAGTCAGCTTCTATAATATAATGTGTTTGACTATTGGCATTTCTGTTTCAAGGCTTCTTGCTATGACTTCTGGTCTGTGATACCATATCCATCTACGTTGAAATGTGAATTTTCCCATTTGTATGAAACTTTTAACTGGGGATGCACTAAAACTAAAGTTATAAGGTGTTTTCTAAGTATTGTCTTGGCTATTTTAGCACATGTATCAATAAAAACTAGCTCATTTGCTAAAGTTATACGTAACCTATTTTCATTTATAATTCTGCCTCTTGGCATCTCGTAGTTTTGCATTGTCTCACCTACAATGTTTTGTTTGTACAAGTAACTCTAATGAGTATGTTTCCCATTTGATACTCTTCTTACTTTTCCTTCTGTCTTCGTGCAGATCTGGGGCACTATTATCATGCAAAAGAAGTACAAAGGACCGGACTATTTCTTGGCATTCTTAGTCACACTTGGCTGTTCATTATTTATTCTGTATCCGGTAATAACTAGTGTCTTCTTTCAAACACCTTTGTGTTTCTCTGAATTGCCACGAAGCCAAATTATTATAGGGATTATTTTCAGGATATATTTTGCATGATCCTTCATAAATCTTTTGCTTTGTATTAACCTTTTCTAGTATCCATGAATTGTTGGAGGAGAAGTTGTCTCAAAGGACTTGTAATCTCTGGGAATCCTTGCAGATTTAGGGAAAAATAGAACACAAATGGAAGTATAAGATCCATATAGGTGATACCATCTAGTTGGATTAAGACATAATCCTGTTGATAAGCTTACAGTAAGTTTCAATGTTTTCTAGGAGTCATTTTAATCTTGTACATTTGTTTGTCATCAGAAAATATAAAGAACTTCTAATGCTAGACAACCTAAATTATTGGATATTGGAAAAATTATAGTTTCAAGTGGAGCGAAATAGATAGAGGGGATTTTTATACCCAACCCCAACTAGAGCTTGGGATTAAGGTATAGTATTGTTGTACTGGTCCAAAAACAGGGAGATATGGCAAGATATGTGTATTGGACAGGTGCAATGGCCTAAATATGTTGTGAGCACTGAATGAGGGATTACTGGGTTGAAATTCCTATGCTTTTCTTGGGAAGACATCAAATTTTGGGCAGCTTCTACTGCACCTCCCTAGAACTTTCATGCTGACCTGAAACACCTGAACAAATTACTTACTGATTCATATCTTTGGAATAACTAAATTGCATGATATTTATGTTGTTTACCTTGTTGAGGGACTGTTTTGAAGCCAGTAATTTTATACTTTTTACTAGCATAGAACAGAATTATGTATGTATGGCTGATTCTCCAATCTAAAAATACAGACTTGCTGACAAGATTATTGTTTCTGGCACACGTCTTTGTGCTGGGGAGTATTCAGAATATATTTTCCTGTGTAGTTATAACCTCGAGGCAATATTTTTACAGTTTGTTTTTGGTTTTAGGCAGAAGGGGACACTAGCCCATACAGTAGAGAAAGGGAGAGCACCATTTGGGGAATTTCTCTTATGATGGGCTATCTTGGGTATGAATTGATATAATCCAACATTTAAACCTTCGGTCATTGAATTAAATGAATGTCAAACGAACCAGCTGGATTTGCTTAAACTTGAGACTTTCTTTAGAATGTGTGCCAGTGATCTAGAAATCTAGGTTCAAGCTTTCTATCTCATATCTTGTATCTGACTGAGTTTGTTTTTCATAAAAGGTTTTCTTTTATAATGTTCTTTCTTTTCCTTCCTTCGATATACTGTCTTTCACCTTATTTGCTAAGATTTCCAGAAGATATTATCTAACTCCTAATGCTCTATGACTGGAGCCTCCAAGTTAATCTAAAAGTGGAAAAATATCACAATGTGCTTTATAGACCTTTTGAGCGATTAACATAGCTTTCTTGTGAACAGAATATTTCCCACTTGGCATATTAAATCCATCTCTTTTGCTTTCCCAACGAATTCCTACAATTCTGTTTACCTAATGCTATTGCTCAATGAGCTCTTCTAATTGTTCTAGCAGAGGAGTTATCTGGAGCTAGTATGAATCAAAAATAAAGATATCAAAACTTCACCCCACAAGCAGATACAAAATTCTAACTTAAGAAGCAAATATACTTTTATTCAATTTCTCTTTCATTAGTTTTTATTAAAAGGGGAAATTTAGTTATCTCCTTATTAGAGTTGAATAGTATTTCGTTAGCTTTTGAAACAAGGCTTAAATAAAGCATTCTATCTCGCAGATTTGATGGATTCACGAGCACGTTCCAGGATAAGCTCTTTAAAGGCTATGATATGGAAATACACACTCAGATATTCTACACAACTGTCTGTTCTTGTCTTCTTAGTTTCACTGGTAAGATCTCATTTATTGCAGTTGCAAAACCAGTTTCTGCAACTAATGAGTAGTGTGTTTGAGTTGGTATTAAGAAATTCAACCTAATGGTCAATGAAGTTGACTGAGATCCATGATATCTCGGGTTCAAATCCTAGCAGAGGCATAAATACTAGGTGATTTCTTCCCATCCTTTTCCAAGTCTTGGTTGAGGTAGCAGGTATCCAGTGGAATTAGTCGAGGTGCGTGCAAACGCAAATACCAAGGTTAAAAAGAATAGATCTTACATTTAAAAGGAGTACCGGACAAACTGCTGAACACTTCTTCAAAGTTAACTATTTTGTTATTTTCCTTGCCTTCGCACAAAGCTTGTTATCTCTGATAATTTCCATGGTTTACTGGGAAGACTTGGTGGATGGTTAGTTGTTAGTTGAGCGTTGCCTGACTCTCTTGTGTAATAGGCTTGGTGGTAGTTTGGAGCACCGTATCTGCTTCTCTTTTCATACCACTAGTAGTAGTATTGCCCTAGCTTTTGCACTCATACTTTCTTTTTTCAGAAACTGCTTGAAATGGTTTCTTTGTCTTTATTTGAGTCAAGGGTCTATCACAAAAAGCCTCTCTTCATCCACAAGAAAGGGTTAAGGTCTGCATACACGCTACCCTCCCCAGACCCCAGTTGTGGGGTTACACTAGGTTTGCTGCTGTTGTTCTATATATTTGCTGATAACCTTTAAACTGATTCTGTAAATTATCTGAAATGCAAATTCATGCAACAGCTGATGAGTGTGAAGGCTTAATTAGCTTCCAAGCTTAAGTATGTCTGGCCTTGATTTACGTGTCAGTTTAGATCCAAAATTTTGACTATTCACGGCACTAGGCGGCTTCTAATTTTCCTCAATGTTCTGAATAACATCCTTGCTGTGTACTGCATATTATTTGACATTTCTATTACATGATTGTGGATGAAACTCTATACCGGACATCTATATTCACAAGTGCAGAAATTCTTGACAGCTGCTTAAGAACATAAGATTCAATGATATGCAGCAGTTCCTAGTGTATTGTCTTTTTTGGTTAGGCAAGCTATTCGGTTGAATGACATATTTTAAATGCTTATGGGTATCCTGAGTTTGTATTAAGAATATTTATCTTGTTTTTGTTCCAATGACTAGATATGACTAGTATTTGTGTTTTATTTCCCATTTAGGTATGATCATGCAGGGCAATCTTCTCATGGCAATTGATTTTGTATCTCGCCATCATGATTGTTTCTTTGACATTGCTCTACTTTCAACTGTAAGTTGTTTTAAAATAGATAAATCTTACAACAACATAACTAGTGAAATCCCATAATTGGGGTTTGGGAAAATAGATAAATCTTGAATTTCTTAAATGAAGATTCTCTGCTCTTGGCCAAATTGTGCGACAATGTTTCTGTCATTAAAATTAATTATATCCATTTATGTTCTTTGTTGCAGGTAGCTACAGCTAGTCAATTCTTTATTTCGTACACAATCCGCACATTTGGTGCTCTAGTCTTTGCAACCATAATGACCACAAGACAGGTAACAAGAAATAGTTCAAGGGTTTGAGAAAGTTTTATGCTCTCCACTTAAGATGTGTTTGATACTAGGGAAGGGGAAAATGACTTCCATTTTCTCATGTTGGTACAATGGAAGTCTTTTTCAATGTTTTACATTTTCTATCAAAAAGGAGTAAAAATGACTTCCCTCACTTACGGGTGGAAGTCTCTTTTCTTTTTTCTTTTTGTGAAGGTATTTCGTTAATCGAAAGACATCAAGAAGATGTAATAGTAAAGTACAGAGTAAGCAAAAAGATGCAACAATTAACTCTTTGTAACTGTATTCTAAGCTACGATTAGGGAGCTAGCAAAGTCCGGAAAATGGTCAGTGCTAGTTAAAGGGGTTAACTCTTTCCAACTAAAAAGATCTGGTAAACATCTAGCTTTGGTGGAGCGATTAGGCATTGAGATTCCATCAAAACATCTTCAATTCCTATCAGTCCACAATACCCCCCAAAAAGATTGTTGGGATCATTAACAAAGTTTTCTTGATGGTTTTATCAACTCTCCATAGACTATAACTAGCATAGGCCTCTTTCACATTATGTGGCATGACCTATTGAAGTCCAAAACTAAAAGCATGTTCCACAGGCCAGCAACGATTGCACAATGCATGAAAATATGATCAAGTCTCTCATGACTATTTTGGCACATATGACATCTATGAGCAAACTGAAAGCCCCTTCTGTTGAAGGTATCTTGTGTAAGACAAGCTTCATTTAAGGTAATCCAGCTGTAGCAGATAAACTTTGGGTGGTAATTTTGTCCTCCATGTTAGGCCAAGAGTCGATTATCCCATTTCAAAAGTGTAGCTTCTTGTAGCATTCTTTCACCGAGAAAGTCTTGTTGTGTCCCCAGATCAAGGGACTCAGTTGTGTCTTCAACTATGGTGCAAGTCCAGTTTGGGCAGCAGGCTTAATAGGCTATCCACCACCCAATCCTGTACCAATCTCCGGAGGCGGCATGAATGTCCCAGCTATTGCTTGTCCTGTCCTGCGTGAAAGTCATTTTCCTTACGACTATCTTATCTTTTGACTCTATATTACTTCAACTTACAGTTAGGCATTATTTTTAGTCTCTAGTATTCAAAAGTTTGATCAAAACACTCACCAATTTGATGATATTATCATTAATTTTAATAAATATTTTTTCTGGAAAATGTTTTTCACTCAACAAGCTTGGAAATATTTTCCTAGGAAAATGACTGTCTTACCAAATACACCCTTGGTGGCCTTGTGGTTAACCAATATTGATGATGCTTTATTAAATTGATGTAGTTGTTGAGCATTTTGCTGTCGTGCTTGTGGTTTGGACATCCTCTCAGTTGGGAGCAATGCGTTGGAGCTGTAAGCATTTACTTCATTGTCTCTTAGATTTGGAAGCTGAAACTTTCACTTTCTGTTTTAGTTGGTGAGAAAGTTGTTTTGCGGTTGATTTCTTTTTTTCAGGTTATCGTCTTTGGGGCCCTTTATGCAAGAAGCTTCTTAAATACTAAAAAGAAACCACCGTTAACCTTGGAGAACACAGAAAATAGAGCTTCAAGTCCACCAAAGGGAAATCCATAACAATACCTTGAAGGATTCTGACGTTTGCAGTAACTGATTTGACTTTGCCCTCTCTGAGATAAAACTAACAAAAGGTGGAATAGATAGGACTTATATTGTAGGGACACCGCGCGGAGACTAGCTTTCTGATTGGTCTTTAACAACTTGCATATAAATGATTTGATATACATTTGAAAGACATTTTAACAACCTGCCTCTTAGGTATTCACTATAGAAGTTGTGAGTTTTGTCCTTCAAGTTGACAGCTTTGTCGGAGTTGTTATCTCTCTCGAGGAAGGAACTATATATCTGCTCAAAAGAAGTATGATTTGTGGGCGCTCTAGCGATAATCCAATGTGTGGGATGATTTCTTATGTTAGCAGCATGCTACTTTTGTCTTAGCAGAACCAAACCAGATGTACTGCATTAATTTATGGAAAAAGATGACTGACTGCAGCATGGGCAAATCACAGGTTTTACATAATATCTCTCTTGAGTGCTGAACTTGTGCAATATGCAGATACACCATGGATGCTATTAAGATTACTGTGTCTGGGCTTTGTGGAAGAAAAAAGGTTGTAATTTACTCCCAAAAGTATTCTATTTGTTTTACATTTTTCCTCCATGTACCTTTCAATCCTTGAAAACCTTGCACTGTTGATTTCATCTCATATTTGCCTCCCTCCCCTCCAATGATCGTCCGACTTGGCTTTGAAATTTGACGTGATGGAGTCATACGGGCAAACAAAAGATTCAAATTTACTCGTAAACTATTGAATTGGTTTACTTCTCAATAATTTGAAGTAGGATCCTTAACAATTGAAAAGGTTCAATTATATCTGTTTTGAGGCTTTCATTGTATTAGCTAAGTTGATCAATTTTCTTATTGTGAGGCTGTGTTTTCATGGTAAACTAGTTGATTGATTTCTTATTTCCTCAAGTAAAAAATATCATTTGTGTTTGGCTACAGAATGGAAAATATTGTTAGGAAAATCATTTTTTATTTGGGATGATTATTGGGGTCTTGGTTGGTGGGGTGTCAGGGTTGGATCTTGAATTTAGTGTCGGGTCTCGAGTTGAGTGTTGGGGTCAAGTCTCGATTTGGGTCTCAAATTGAGTGTTGGGTTAGATCCCAAATTGATCGACGAGGTTGGATGCTAATTTGGTGTCAGCGTTGAGTTTCAAATTGATCATTGGGATTGGATCTCAATTCGGGTGTTGGTGCTAGGGTCAGGTGTGGTTCGATTGTCGGGTCTTGAGTTAGGATTCGAGGTCGAGTCCTAGTTAGGATGTCGGGTTTCAAGTTGGGTCCCTAATCGAGATTTAGGATTTGATTCGAGACTCAACCCTAACACTCGGTCTGAGATTCGATCTCAACCTTGACATTAAACTTTGACATTAATGCTCGACTTTGAATTCGATGTTCGAACAAGGATTTGACCACGAATCTCGACTTAGGGCTCGACATCCATATTGGGACACAACATTTGACTTAAGGTCTAACACTTGAATTAGGACACCATAGTCGACTTAGGGCCCAAGATTCGAATTGGAACTCAATATTGATGCTATAACTGGCCTCGACACTTGAATTAGGACATGATCTTGACGACCAATCTAGGATTCAACTCAACCTTGACACTAACACCCGAATTGAGATTCAAAGTCGAATTCGATACTCGCATAGTGACCTAACTTTGATCTTTGACTCAGGATCGGACATTCAAATTGGGACATGACACTTGAATCGGAATTCGACCCCAATGATTGATTTGGTATTTGATTTTGACACTCGATTTGGGAGCCGATCTCGATCCTGGCCTCAACACTTGATCCTAACATCGACACTTGACCCTGACATTGGCACCAGATACAGACATTTAAATTGAGATTCGACCTTGGCAACTAATTTGGGCTCTAATTTCGACGCTCGATATGAAACTTAACCTTGACACTCAGTCCTAAATTTGACCCCGATATCAATACTCGATCCGATGGTCAATTTGAGACTCAATCCCAACATTGAATTCATGACTCGATCCGACACTCAACTCAAATATCTATTGGGAACTTGATCTCGACAATCAATTTGAGACATGATTCAGAACCTGACTCGAGACCTGATTTGGGATCCAACCCCAATATTGACTTGAGATCCAATCGATGCTAGGTTGGTTCAACAATTACAAATTATTTTTCTAAAAAATATTTTCTACTTTGTTGAGATGTGAGGTTGAGAGAGTATTTTGGAAAATGTTTTCCTTACTTTTCGAAAGTAGGTCATTTTCTTTAAATTTTAAAAAATAAATTGAAACTAATCAAATATGAGAAAATTGAAATTCCCTTCCTACCAATCTTGATAAATATTGGCAGCATAATTATAATTCAAATAGTGTAGTATTGTGCTTCAACAATTAGTATAGTCTCACTCACTAAGGACTCCAATTTAGTGGGCAACTGGTTATTGAGGGGGATCACAAGTGCTTATTAAATGTTTTAATTATTGATTATTGTAATTTATAATTTTTTTTATATAATTATTGTTTTAAATAAATTGAAGATTTTATTTTTGAATTCACATGGAACATTCGTTAGTTTGACTCTCGTACGTCGAATCAAGCTAACAAATTGAAAAGAATATGATCTATATCTACATAAAAAATACTTTCTTTGTCCCAATTTATATGACACACTTTTCTTTTTAATCGGTCTTAAAAGGAATAAAGTATTTTTTGTTTGACACATATATAATGACACTATTTACATTTTACCGATGTTGAGTTCTATTTATTTGGCAAAAAGTACACAAAGGTGCATTGTTTTTATTTTAAATTTTCTACTTATTTCAAGATATATTCAATGTCAAAATATCAATGATTAATATTTATAATTAAAAGAGTTGGAGTAATATGTCATCTAGTGGCTGTAGTTTAGTGGTAAGAATTCCACGTTGTGGCCGTGGAGACCTGGGCTCGAATCCCAGCAGCCACAGACTTTTTTTTTCCTCTTAAATTCAATTAAAGAATTGAACCATTCAAATCGATCGAATCAGAGGAAATACTTTTTTTTAAAAATTAATATACATATTAATAATTCAAATTATTCAAGTGGCACAAAATATTTAAAGAAAATACATAAAAGTCTTCACTTTTTTATTTATTCAAAATTTTAGAAAGGAAAAAAAATTAGGATTAATCCAAATTATGAAAAAAAAAGAAGAGAAACTCAGAAAAGGATCAAACTCCATGGTTAAGAGATCCAAGATTCTCAAAATTATTTTCTCACAAAAAATATATAATTTTTAAGACACATTATCAAAATAAATAAATAATAACATATAATGATCCGTTAGATCATTTTGAGAACTAGTCCTCTTACTTTCATAATATATCCTTGTCGTAATTCTTAAATAGAAATCTAGATCTACTCGCTTATCTACGATTATTTAATTAGAGAGTAGATTTTAAATAATTAATTAATTTATTACCCTATATCATTTATTAGTGAAATTCAACATTTTAAAATTATAAGTTGAGGAGTTGCATCATCAGGTAATCCAAGCGCTATTTCCTTGTAATTGTATTTATGGATGGAAGATAATATATACTGGAAACAGAATTCAGAATGTTAATTTTTTATTTATTTTATATTTCTTACTTTTGTATTGTATTGGAAATTAGGAGTAAGGGTGTCTTAAGGATAATGGTGGTCCAATCATTCAACAATGATTATAGTGATTTTTTGTGTGGAATAACACATAAGATTGAAGATACTAGGAATGAGGGTGTTTTTTTTTTTTTTTTTTTTGTAATGAAGATTAGCATAATAAACTTTAAAGAGAGTGTATATACATGTTTTGGCCACTAATGTGTGCCGGAGAATATAAATGGATCACATCCCGGTTCGAGGAATTCAAAATATTAGTTTTTGTCTTTCGTACATAACTAGTTCCTAGGATGTCTGCCTGAAACCGATTTTTAGTAAACATCGGAGGAACAACAGAAATGGTCGTATTGCGTAGTTTTACCTCTTTCTCCTTCCTTGACCAGTATATCTGCCAGTTGATTTTGCTCCCTAAACACATGCTCCAACTTCATCTCGCCCAACCTGTTCATTAAGCACCTACATTAAAAAATAAGGTTATCATATTTTAAGCTACCTTCCTTTAACATTTGTATAACTCCCTTTGAATCCATGTTGCTCTCCAAGTGGGAACATGTTGTGATTTGTGGCTATCTGGAGGCCTCTCAGTAGAGCCCTTAAGTCTGCTTCAATAGGAATCACCTGAGGTACGGGTTGGGAGTAACCCAACTTCCATCTCCCTTCATGGTCACGGAAAACTCCACCGATGCCCCTGGACCTGTCTTGGCAGTGGTTGTCCCATCTATGTTCAACTTATAGGTTCCCATGTCAAGTGGGATCTATTTAACATTAAACATTTGGGTTGCCTGGGTTAAATTTTTTTGTGGGCTATGACATGGGCATATTTAATTGCTTGAGCATAGACGAGGTCATAACTCAGGTTAGTAATTTTGTTGTTGAAAGAATTGTTGTTTCTGTTCAACCAGAGGTAGTAGGGTAAGAAACTGTCCTATTTTCAGGCATTGAGTAAGATCAACTCTTTTGATGGTCTGCCAGTGAGTGTGCCAATTGTTGTCCATCATAGTTTCAAACTTTGGAATGGTAGGATCAATGTTCCTTCTTCTAACTTCCTCCTAGAAGTTTGTTGCCACTTTGCATTGGAAAAAAGATATGATTGATATCTTTCACCGGGCACTAGCAGACTTTGCATTTTGGATCTATATTGATCCCTCTGGAAATGAGGTGGTAATTAGTGAGGATTTTCTCATGGAGTAGAGTCCACAAGAAGATTTTGATCTTATTTGGAACTTTGGCTTTCCAAATTTTGTCAAAATCTTTGTTGTTTTGGCAGTTAGCATCCTGGCCTCTTGTTATGTGATTATAGGCAGTGGCCATTGAGACCCTGTCATCCAAAGTGAGGTCCCAAATTCTTCTATCGTCTTTATTGCTTTCCAAATATAATGGTTGGTCCTGGTTAATCTCCTGGATTGTGTTAGGGAGGGTGATGAGAGGTTGTCCAGATGCCATTGTCCATTACTGTACAACTCAGCTATTGTATAGCTTTTCTCTTGCTCAAGAAGGGGCCCTTGAATGCAGCTTCTGATACAGTTTAAGTTAGGTAGCCAAGCATCCCTAAAGAAATTTACTTTTGTGCCTTTATGGATAACCTATTTTGAAGCTGAAGCTATTTCTTTCCACCCATTTTGGATGTTTTTCTATGTCCTTGACACAAAACGCTCAGGAGTTCCAATACAAGGATGATAGTTGTGCTTATTAGCCAAGATTTGTACCCTAAGTTTACCTGGATGCTGGAGGACTCTCCAGGCTAACCCAACCAACATTGTCTTGTTTCTGGTCTCACTCCTATGGATTCCCAGCCCTCCCTGCTCCTTACTGTTTGTTACAGTTCCCCAGTTAACCGAGTGCATTCTCCTTTTTTCCTTAGTAGTGCCCCATATAAAATCCCTAATGTTTTTGTCTATGGTCTTGATTATCTTAGTATGGAGTTTAATGTAATTCATGATATGGAAAGGGATACCCTCAAGGGTAGATTTGGCGAGGACAAACCTACCAGCCATGTTGAGGGTTTTACTTTTCTAGCCTGTCAGCTTTTTTCTCATATTATCAAGGATGAATTGGAAGTCCCTATTTCTAGGCTTTTTATGGAACATGGGAAAACCAAGGTATTTGCCAAAAGATTGGTGTTCTTGGATCCCAAGTATGTCACCACAAAGGTCCCTAATGTGAGTAGGGCAGTTTTTTTTAAGAAAAGAGCTCTAGACTTATTATGATTCACTTTTTGTCCAGTTTGATTGTGGAAATCCTATAGGACTCCATTAATGGTGTTGCAGTTTTTCTCATCAACAGTAGCAAAGAGAGTCAGATCATCAACAAAGAAGAGATGGGAAAGTTTGGGCCCTTTTCTGGAGATTTTGGTAGGTCCAGTAACTAGAATCCACTCTTTCTTTAATGCCTCTAGAGAGTCTTTTCATGCATATGATAAAGAGATAGGGTGACATAGGGTCTCTTTGCCTTATACCTCTAGAGGGCTGAAAAGCTTTGGTTTTTCTCCCATTAACAATGATTTCAATACTACTCAAACTTACACAGGACATGATCAGTTTGACCAGTTTGTAGGGAAACCTTAAAAAGAGGAGAGTTTCCCTAATAAAGGACCCTTTTAATCTGTCAAAGGTCTTTTCTAGGTCAATTTTGAGAACCATGCCAACTTTTTTCCCTATCATTTTCTCAAAGTGGGAAATGAATTCTTGTATAATCATGGCATTGTCAGAGGTCCTCCTATTTGTCAAAAAGCTTGCTTGAGTGGGGCCAATGAGGCTAGGGAGGATGGGCTTGATTTTGTTAACAATGATCTTGGTGACTAGTTTGTAGTTGGAATTGCAGAATCCAATGGGTCTAAAGTTCCTAAGGTTGGAGGTGTCAACACTTTTAGGGATGAAACAGATGAGGGTTTGGTTGGCCTGATGTGGCGTGAGGGATTCCTCAAAAGTCTTCCTGCAGAAGGCTATTGTTTGGGGTCCCAAAATGTCCCAGTACTTTTGGTATATGAGATGATGAAGCCCATCCAGACTTGGAACTTTCATTGGTTTAGAGGTCTTGAGAGCAGAGGTGATTTCACTATCTCTAAGAGGGGCATCTAAAGAGTCCATATGCTCAGGGTCCAATCCTACTTTGATAGCTGTACTCATTGTCCCATTCTTTCTAGTATAAAGCTACTCAGTTTGGTAAAGGCTGATGAAGAAGTTAAGGGTGTGATCAAAGATATCTTTTTGGTTATCATACACTTTACCAGATTCATCTTGGAGGGATAGAATTTTGTTCCTTCTTCTCTTAGCCAGAGTAGCAGTGTGAAAAAAAATTGTGTTAGCATCACCTTCGCTAAACCAATTAATTCTAGATTTTGTGATCCAGAACTCTTTTCCGGCTTTCAGGAGACTATCAATTAATTCCTAGCTTCAACACCTCTGCCGCAAGGCCACCAAGCCACCTCTTGGTTGGAACTAGGACTCCGCGACAAACAACTATCCTTCCAAGGTTGATGTCATATGTTTTTTTTCTAAAATTTAATGCACTTGAATATATTGTTTCTTGATTTATCATATGCTCTATAACTCTTGCCTTTAAGTCCAAGGGTTTTCAAACAAGTTAAGCCCCATAGGCAAGACTTGACATTACTACATTATGTATTAATTTATTAGATGTTCTATAACTTTTTTCCTTAGAGGCAAGACTTAGCCCAAAGACTTCAAAGAACAAGTTGCACCTCATCTACAATATTTTACACCATTTTTACTAAGTCTAACATATGGAGACCACATTAGCTTTTGCCTTAGAATCAAAACATAGCTCAAGAGTTAAAAAACACATGTCTCATGAGCAATAGTTTGCACTATTTCATTATGTCTAACTTGTGAGATGCACTATAAATCTTGTCTTAGAGACAAGACTTAGACTAAAAATTTCAAAATAACAAGTTATTCTCTATGGGCAAAACTTGATATTACCACTTTGTGTCTCCATTTATGAAATGTTCTATAACTCTTGTCTCAGAGGAAAGACTTAGCCCAATAACATTCAAATAACAAATTGTGTTTAATGAACAACAATTTCTACCATTTTCACTAAGTCAAACTTATTAGAAACATAATAACTTTTGCCTTAAAAGTAAAAATTAACTCAATGAATATACACACAGAAACTCAATATATATGGAGCGAGAGAGGGGGGGGGGGGGGAGAGAAATGGGGGAAAAAACAAAAATAGAAGTAGAGAAAAAAATAAAAAGAAAATAAAAAAGAAAAAATTTAAACAAAGAGGGAAAAAATAAAAAAAATGGTAAAGAAAGAGAAAAAAAATAGAAGTTCATAAAAATGAAAAAGAAGAAAAATGAAAATGAAGAAAAGAAAAGGAAAAAATACGAAAAAAGTGATAAAAAAAAAGAATAGAAAAAATATTAAATAAAAAGAAAATAGAGAAAGAGAAAAATTGAAAAAAATTGAGAGACAATTGAACACAAAGAGTGGTTTAGAAAATATTTAACGTGTAGAGAGATAAAAATGTACTTTGACTCACCTTAACATGGAAGCTAGGACATTTTTATAAGGCTTCTCTTATGGGGGGCAAAAAAATCACGACCACTACATTTGGAGGACACCCTGTGTAATTTCCTGCAATGACTAGGGATGTTCACAGATCAATTATTGGTCGAAATCAAAACTAAACCAATTTATAAGTTTTTCAATTATTAAAATCACACCAAATCAAATATAATATGTATTTATCGGTTCAATCATTGTTGATTTTAGTTCGATTATTAATCATACACAAAAATAAAATAAATGATCTATTCAAAAGGGAAAACAAGACAACAATTCATTTAAAAAGAAAAACAATTATAATGACTAGCATTACATAACTTCGATAACCTAATTTAGTATGTATAAGCTCTGAAATTCACCATTCCTAGTTCCCCTAAAATCTGCCATAGGCATCCATATGTATGAAATTAAAAATAAATGCTCGCGTTTTGAATTTTTTGTCTTTCATAAATAAATTTTAATTGAAACATATATAAGATATTTTAAATTGTCCATAAAAAATAACATATTATGCATATATAATAATAAAAAATATGTATATAATTTATTGATTCAATTAAGTTATTTCTTCAATCTTTTTTAACAAAATTAAAATCAAACAAAATATTACCAATTTTCAAAATATAAACCAAACCAAATTAAATCCAAATAAAAGCAATATATTAATCAATTTAATTTAATTTTTACCCAAATCATAAACACTTAGTCTTGGGAATTAAGAGACAATTTGTGAGCCAATATTGTTATAACCAATGTGATGGGTATTTTGAACAATATCAAATGAGACTAATGGTTGAATATAGATGTATGACAAAGATTATTGTGAATTAAAATGGTTGATAGGTGTTTTGCATAATTTCGTGATGAAATAAGAGTATATCGTTAATGTTTATGGCGATAATTAAGAAATATATTACATACTGTCCGAAATATGATCTTTATAAACAGACTAAATATATTAAAGTAGATTGTCATTTTATTCGCAGTTGACTTATATTAGGGGGTGGGAGGGTATTAACTACAAAGAAAAAAATGGTAATATGTATATTTGGTAATGTGTATATTACAAATTAAGATAATGCTAAATATAGGTATTGTAGGTCTAATGAGTTATGATTTGGGTAGGCAAATAAGTTAGGAATTTTAGTTATTTTCTTGTGTATTAATGAGAAAGGGGTGAAAAATTGCCAACTATTATGATTTCTTTTGTGATTATTCTTCATTGATTTTAGTATTTTTAAAAAATATTTTTCATCTAAAATGTTCTTTTTTCATATAAAAAAAATGCATCCTTTTTACCAAAAATAAAATATATGAAGGGGATATTTATATAAATTCAAGCAGTTGAGTGATTTTTATCAACAATAAATAGATAATTTATGAAACCTATATCTTATAGTGATGTTATTATTATATTAATAAATCGAAGTTGGAGGAGTTTTATTTTTATTTTTCACATGGAATGTATGGGAAGAAAAATAGACTGTTTTCCTTTTAACCAACAAACAATAACATATTCGACGAAAAATTTCACAAGTATTATTAAATATAAAAATGTGTTTTTTTTAGACGAACTAAAAAGAAAAATTATATTATTATTGAAACGTCTTTCTTCCTTCTTAGTTGCAACGTTCATTTCTTTGCCATGGAAAAGAACATTTATTATAAGGAGCTGTCCAACCTTTCTTTGGAATTAGTCAACTATTCTACTCATCCATTTACAACCATTGCTTCTAAAATAAAAAAAAAAACTTAAATACAACAAATGAAAACATCCAAATCTTTAACACAAAGTCATTTTTATATTTGGTTTAGTTAGTCTGTTCCATTCACTATCACAAATACATACAAATTAACAAATCATTTCTTTTTTTGGTTTTATCTACACAAACTCTTCTATTTCATATAATTCAAATGCACATAAATTATCGACCTTGTGA
The DNA here is from genome assembly GCA_038996855.1 of Solanum aculeatissimum. Classification (NCBI taxonomy): domain Eukaryota; kingdom Viridiplantae; phylum Streptophyta; class Magnoliopsida; order Solanales; family Solanaceae; genus Solanum; species Solanum aculeatissimum. The sequence goes on along the minus strand of JBCEWC010000369.1, from coordinate 19,852 downwards.
TGTTGATGTTGACACGGACGGCGAATACGACCCGCTCCACCCGATACTCGAATCCGAAACACTCGCACTGTAAAACAAATCCGATAAGTAATTTTGTAAATCGTCAGGGGCAAATCGGACAATTGACTCCGTTCCATTGTCGTTTCGCGCTAGTTCTCCCCGATACATCTCGTAAAACACTTGATATATCGAAACGATGTTACTAGCTAGTGATATTTTGACGTGGTCTCGGAGTTTCGGGTCAGGTATGATCCATGTACTTTGTTTTCGGTACACCTCCTCAAAACTTGAATTGAATTTGATGAAGCATTCCTTCACTTCTGTTGATGATATTTTGGTAGTTGAATTCTCCGGCATTGATGTAACTACGTTGCTCCAACCCGTCCTCTCGTACTTTGACACGTACTCTTTCACCTTCATTTCGTGCTTCGAAATCCATTCGGACCCAAGTAGGAGCTTCAAGTTTGATTCCTCAACCTTTAAAACGACGTAGTTTAAGTTGTTTGCTAGGAACAAATAGGACAACGCCACGTCCTTGTATAGTTGTGCTTTACCATCGAGTTTACATAAAAGGACGAGTACGATCCACGCGAGCCGTACTACGATGGCGGGAGACGGAGAGTCCCCGTCATCCGATGTTGGACTCAAATAGCAAGACTCTGACACCATTTGTATTGACATTGGTGAATAATCAACGATTATATCAGATATGGTCTCACTATAATCGCTAAGGAAAACAAGATAGTTCATGACATAACGTGTCAATGGGTGAATCCCGCCACGTGGCACCACCTTGGAGGAATCTTTGTGAATGGCGGTTTCAAACCCGGACAACATAGTTTTGGCGGCATCACCAAGCTTACCCAGTGATGCCATTGCCTGAGCTTTGACAACCGCCGTTGAATCAAAGGTGAAAATTGATTCGAGCTCAACCCAGAGCTCGCAAATAACTCCATAAACATCCAAAACTCTAAAAATTTTCTCTGGTGACAACTTCTTCTTGTGTTTCATCACCATCTCCGGGAACACGAACAGAGCCAAAGCACCATCGTTGGCAATCTCCGCGAAGCACGATTCCCTAATGTTTTCGGAGGAAGAGAAGACGTAATCGCAGAGAATCCGTTCTCTGCGAAACAGAGCATTGACAGCAATCTTCACTGAACTCAACCAATTCTTGATTTTCATCTCAATTAATTCCCAATCCATTTTCTGAACTTGGGAAGAGTTCAATTTCTCAATTCCCAAGTAATACAGAGTTTCATCGATGAACAATTTTCGATTAGTTTTGTATAATTTTACGCATTCTCTTCCATATCCAGCTCCAATCATACAATCAGCAATGGATTTCAAGTCACCCATGACAAATTCTGAAACTTCGTCTTCAATGGTTGATCTTGAAGCCCTTGATGATGACACTGATTCAGGATCAAGAAAGTAGCTACTACCCGATAAAATAGTGTTGAATTCTTTCTGGAGTCTCTTAATGGCAATTTGAATGAGGTTATGAGCTCGAACGAGGAGTTTAGACGTCGAATTGTCTTTGATAAAGAATTGCATCGCGTGTTGTAAGTCGTTAACGGATTCAAGAAGGCGTTTGGCTTCTAAAGGATTGTCGCGAAATAGATTCGCGACTCTGTTATAAGAGGTAGAGGTAGAGACAGAGGACGCATCGAGATCCCATTTCTTGATAATTGATTGAGAATTTTGTATTGTTTCTTCCAATAAAGATTCACAAAAAGAGTGATTAGAGATGGATGATGAATAATTTTGTGAAGAAGATTTTGATGATGAGAAAAAGGGAGTTCTCATTTTTTTAAGAGATGTAATTTGTTAGTGTTTTTTTTTCCCAAGAAAGCTTTGTTTTTGCTTTGGAGGGAAAGAAAGAGACGTGGAAAGGAAAAAAAAGGGGGAAATACAAGTAATGGGATCTTTTTAGGGGGAAAAGGATGGATATATATAGGGGTTAATGGTCAAAGCTATACTTAAAAAGTATCATATGTTTTAAAGTTTGCTATTTGAATTATCACGTGACCCCATCATCTCCATCTCGTAGTAATTACAAGATCACCCCAAGAACGTCTTTGGCATTTAGGGGTCACATGCCGATCATATAACTCTGTTAAATAAGTAAAACACATTAACTGTTCGCTCTCAGGTTGCACAATGAGGGTTAGAGAAGAACTTGTTCATGCGGGCTCTAGGATCGGCCACCAAGGAAGGAGCATACTTAGACAACTTTGTGAACTTGAGGACATTCTCTTTTCTAATCTAGACAACATCAAAGCCAGTAAAGGTCCAAGAAGTTCACTGAATTCCTTTCGGTAGAGATCAAATTACACTGTTTACATATGATTAAAATCATTTTTAATGTATATATAGAAGATATTGAATCCTTTTTTGATTTTTGTATGTGTTATACTTCCTCATATTCTAAATCTCCTTAATGAAAATTTTGACTCCCCCACTAAACATGAACTATCACCAACTATTTATCAAAATACACTTCAATTATCTGTTGTTACCTTTCTTCTTTGAAATATTACCATCTTCAAGTAGAAAAACGAAACAATTGATTGCTGAAATATGTTTTGATATATAGTTGGTGATAAATCAATATAAAAAATAAATACATGATAATTAAGATTAAAAAAAAAACTTATGAAAATGTGATATATAAAAGAGGGGGCAACAACAAAGAGTTGACTGAGAATTCGAGATGAAAAAGGGCAAGAAAATGGCTGAATAAGGATAACGCGGTCCAAATAATTTACTTCTTCTGTCTCATTCAATTTATTTGATTGTGTTTGCTATATGTGCTACTGTGAGTTTTATACACAGTATTTTCAAAGGTGTTTTTTGAGGCGGGATGTATCTAGAATGTTTTAGGACATAAATGAAAGGAGTAGATTTATAATGCGTATGGTCTTAGAATTTGGAATGTAATATAAATAAAGAATAACTCTCATAAAAAATTATACAGTCATAAATATTTTTTTAGATAATTAAAATTGATATGATAGAGATTTTATAGCATACGTGTATCTTTTTTTTTAAAAAAAAATTATTACTCTCCTTCTTTGAAAACATATAAATAATAATTAGTACAAATATAAGTTGAGGGTGAAAAGGAGTAATAGATAGGGAGATCGAAGATAAAATGGAATGATTATTTCATTTTAAAGATTATTTCAACGATTATATATTTTTGTGTTGTTACCTTTCTCAAGTAATAATTATAATATTTTTTTAAATATTATTAGTGATTTATTTGTAAAATTAGAAAAATATTACTTTTGCTTATTTTCTTAGTAATAAAATTATAAAATTGAATATACATGAGATATATATCCAATAGATCCTTGAGACTTATGCCTCGTGTTTTGAGACTTATGCTTTTCTCTGTGCTGTGTAAAACACCTCATCTTGTGCCCTCACCTTTCAAACACTAAATTCAAGAAAGAAGTATTCCTTCTGTCTCAATTTATATGACATATTTTAATTTTAGTCTATTTTAAAAAGAGTATCATTTTTCTATATTTAAAAATAATTTAATTTAAAAATTAAATTTTTATCTTTAATGAGAATTGAGATGATTCACAACCACAATATCTTATTCTTCTTTTTTTTTTTTAAAAAAAAAAAATGTTTTTTTTAAAGTAGGTTTCCTTATATTAAAACTTATTTAGTTATTTGCTTATTTAAATTGATAGGGAAAGTGAAAATGAAAAATGGGATTATGAGGTAGAAAATCGAACTCTCACCATCAATGTAAAAGTTCAAGTAGCCAACTAATTGAGCTACTAAAGGCTCCCCCCTTCTTTAAATTCTTTATACTATTTCTTAAGGGAACTTTTATCACAAAAGGGATAAGGAATTACAAGATGGAAAATCGAATCCTCACTAACAAAGTAAAAGTTTAGGTAACCAATCAAGAGCTACTCAAATTCTCCATAACTACACAAATATAAAAGACTTATTTTGTATTATAAATTTAAAATATCTTCATTTTTTAATTACACTCTGTACCTAATAAAGTGCTTCTACACAAATTGAAATACAGAGAGTAAAATTTTAAATTTATTATCTAAAACAAGTCATGAATATTTATATTATTATTAATTATCTTATTAAAAATTAAATTATTAGTACTAAATATAAAAATATATCATTAATTTTGAAATAGACTAATAAAGAAAGAGTGTCATCTTTTTTTATTTTTTATAATCAATATGGCCATGGGCCTTTTATTACCAAATAAAGGTTTAATACAAGGACAAATTAAGGGACGAAATACCCGACCAAAATTCATATTGCAAATATCTCGGTCTCTATCAGATGCCCTTTCACCTTTTTAGTTGTGTCTTCTCGCCTACTCCTCCTTCTTCGATGCCTCTTGAAGCTCTGAGCAATCTCTGTTTCTTTTGTGCTCGTTTTTGGGTGATCAATCTCCCCTACGGTGGCTGGCTTCAGGTGGTGCATCAATAATCTTAACAGGTGCTCAATTGATATGTCTTTTGCCTTGCCTTCAATTATTTTCTTTTTTTGACTCTGATATTGACTTGAATCCACTGTGTGTTGGTTTAGGTTCTGCAAATGAGGTGCTTGATTTGTATCACAGGTTCGATACCTTGGATGAGTAAACCCATTTCCTTATTTGTGCTCCTTGGTTTGTCTAGATCCATAACATCATCTTTCTTTCTTGTCTAGGTGATGAGTCGAGGGAGATATTCGTGATGTTCATGTCCTCCTCCTTCAAGGTCCTCCCATAAATATAGCGTGCTCCAGTTCCAACCTAACTTCCAACCCTTCTTTTTGACGGAGACTATTTTATAAGCTACAAAGTCATAGTTGTAGGAGTAGAATCTGATACTAGATATTAAGATTTGCTGCATGTACATAGTAACTCCTATTATTAGTTTTTGCAACTTATGTATAGTCTTCCTATGCTCTAATTGGCCTTGTCTTGATCCTTAAAGTGTAAATTTGGGCCTTGTCCACATTGATAATCTTTTTGCATGTTGTGGGTAGATCTCTACAATTATAACACTATATAGCCCCTTCCTGATCTAATGCATAGTTTGCTAACTTATCTGCTAACTGATTGCCTCCCTATTTTTTTTGCTTGTATGTTGTTCATATGTACCCTTATTTCTTCAATGTATTCTCTGATTGCCTATGCTATTTTTTATACTCCACTTATTAGTTTTTGTAGACTAAGAGAGTCAGTCTCCACAAGAATGTTATTTAGACTTCTATCACTGCAGAATCTTAGGCATTTTAATACAACTATTACCTCAACCTCCATATTGGTAGTGATTCCTAACTCCATTGCTTCAACACACTTTAGATCCCCTAGAAAGTCCTGTAGGCGAAAAACATAGGAGCTAGGTCCCGAGTTACCCCTGCAAGCCCCATCTGTATTGCACTTTATCCGTTCAGATCTAGGAAACTCCTATTTAACTAGATGATGGTACAATCTTGCCTTTTAGTTCTGTAAACAATATAACATTCCCCTCTGGTCCGTAGGGATTGAGATCCAAGGATATTTCATTCTAATCACATAGTATATCAATTGATGACATTGATATACTAATGACTCAAATGAGACATCCTTCCCGTGTCTTCTTGCATTTCTCTTTTTTTCCATAGAATCTACATAATGATCATAGGAGCAACTCTCATGATAGGTTGTAATTTCACTGAAGAATTCAGGTTCCACCATTTGCTGACTTGTTGTTGCAGATGAGATTCCTCGATGCTTAACCCTGCACAAGAAACAAACTGCCTCCATAACCTTAAGGCTATAGGGGCTATTAGAAATAGGCGAGTCATAGTTTTCTCTCCTCTATTTTCATAGTAGTAACACCTTGAGGCCAGGGAGATTCTCATTCTCTTGAGATTGTCTTCTGTGGCCACTCTTTTTTTCCACACCTTCCACTGGAAAAACAAATCTTATAAGGAACATCTTAGACCCATATATTTCCAATCCACCATATCATATCCTTTTTCCTTCTCAGCATCTCAAGTCAATCACCATTTTCCAAACATAAGAACCCCCTCTACTCATAACAATAAAAGGATGAAGCTTCTTGCAATATTTGTTCGACATGAATGTGCTCCACATTGAAGCCACAGAGGTTCTAAGCTTCCATCATAGTTTAGCAAATAGAGCCTTTGAGATATCATGAAGGGACTTAAACCCAATACCACCCTCCCCATATGGATAACACAAATCATCTCATCTTACCTAATGTTTTCTTTCCCTCCCCTAACCTTACTCTAGAAAAAAGAGGCAAATATTTTATATTTCAATACCTTCTTTGGTGGGTTCATAACTGATAAAAGATAGATAGGCATTGAAGATAACACATGGTTAATAAATATCTACTTACCTCCATAAGACAAGAATCTGTTGAGTGTTTATAATAAAGATCTTCTTACCTCCATAGGATAAGAATCTATTGTGCTAACTCCTTATTCTTCTAGCCATCTTTCTCATCAGTTCTTCAAAGTAAGGGGCATCTCTCCTCCCATAAAATATTGGACATCCCAAATATGACAATGGGAAGTTTCCAATCCTGATTCCAGTTATTTTCCTAAGTCTGAAAGTAACAACAATTGGGCTTTTGTCATGAACATAAAAAAAGCTTTTATTCTTGTTAGTCATCTACCTAGAGGCTCTCTCATATCCACTGATGACTTTCATCATCTGTACAACTGAGTATTTATCTCTAGATCCAAATAAAATAGTATCATCTACATAGGTCAAGTGATTAATCTTGGGGCTTCATTTAGGTAAACTACACCCTATGTACTTCTTATCTTGAAACAAATCATTTAGCCTCCTTGTAAGCACTTCTACAACTATGATAAAGAGAATTGGGGAAAGATGATCCCCCTGTTTAACTCCTCTAGAAGAATAAAAAATCCATAATACTACCTCCGTCCCATATTATATGGACATCTTTCTATAAATATTTGTCTCATATTATATGGGCACTTACTAAATTAGGATAGAATTAATTATTTTTGTCCCATTTTACCCCTACCATTAATTAGTGTATTAGTAATTTTTTCTAACTTACTTTAATATATAATGATATAAATAAAGGATAAAATGGTAAAGTTCACTAGTGCATTAATGATTTCTTAATAATCGTGTAAAATGAAAAGTGCCCATATAATATGAGACAGAGAGAGTACTGACCATTGATCAGAATAGTATACCAATTATTGCTCAGTAGTCTCCACACTATGTCTACTAATAGCTCTGAGAATCTAAATCTTCTAAGCACCTTTATCAAGAACAGCCATGTCACTCTATCATAGGCCTTAACCATATCTAATTTAATCACCACATTATGATACTTATTTCTTTTACCGATGTTCCTTATAATCTCTTGTGCCAAAAGAATATTCTCAACAATGTTTCTCCCTTTAACAAATCCTGATTGATTCTCAGAAATGATCTTTGGGATTACTTTAGAAATTCTTTCTAGGATCATTCTAGAAAATATTTTGTTTACAAAGTTGCATAAGCTGATAGGTCTCAAATTTTCTAGCTGTCTCACCTTATCCCTTTTGGGAATTAATACCAAATTGGTGTGGGTAATATATTTAGGCAGCTGAAACCCACAATAAAATGCTCTGACCATTCTTTCTATACCTCCACCTACTATATCCCAACAATGTTGATAAAAATTCCCGATGAAACCATCAGGGCCCTTGGAGCTATCTCCTTTAAGTCAAAGACTACCTTCTTGATCTCCTCTATAGTAGGCATTTCATTTCTTATGACATTTGCATTCTCTGAAATCAATTAAGGAATACAATTCAAGCCACAAATTCCTCTTCAAACTGTTTTTCAAAATACCTACCAGTCTCTGTCCTAATATTCTTCTATGTATTAATAATATCTCCTTCTATGGTGTGTATTGTAACACCTCCTAATTCCTTTCACCTAGTCTGAGAAGAGACCCAGAGAAAACTGAGTAAATGATTGAGAAAAATTACTGGAAGTAAATCATGAAGGTCACCTACGGTCCATGGAGTAATCTATGGCCCATAGATGAGGCCTCGTAGGTCACCCTTGCGACTTGGTGAAATTTTTCTAAGTCTGAGGTTCATGTACGAGATGACATACAAACCATATATCATTATACAGCCCGTGGAATAGGTTTCGTGATTTGATATCTAAAAATTAACTTTTCTGGATAATGAGTTATGAGTTATCAAATGTCCCGTAATCTATGTTACGACCCATAAGTCTTGCTTCGTAGGATGAAGACTCAAAAAATCAAGATTTCTGAACCTTGAGTCATGAGTGATCAGACAACCCGTAAACCAAAGTAGGACCTATAGAAAGAGGTTTCGTAGTTTCCAGGTTTGATTCCAGTAGCTTGATTTTTGGACCCTTGCATCTATGAAGGGCCACTTACGACCCGTAAGTAGATCTACGACCCATAGACAGGGTTTTTTAGGTCCACTTGGCAGTTTTAAGAGGGGAATTTTTGTATTTTTCTACCCTTTTTTATTGAAACCTTTGACTTTTGGACTTAGTTTAAGTTCTATATCCGAACCCTAGGTGTAATTAACTTTCATTCACACTTAGGAATTCCCGAGAGCATTGAATAAGGGAGAAAAATGAGGGTTTTGAGTTTGAGTTTAAGGATCATTGAAGAGTTGATAATTCTCCATAATTCCAGGTATGTAAGGCTTCCTAAAGTGTAGGATTGAGTCTGTCCACACACCCTTTTGCATTGTTGAGCCAGTTTATGTATAACTATTGCGTATTGAAAAATCCTATGATCCTAATCCTTGAGTCATTCACATCTATTTTGAGTATTCATGCGTAATTATGAATAAATTACTTGCTGGTTACACAAGGTTTGAGGTATAAACTTTGGATTCCTTAGTATGAACTCTGAATTGCATTATTCTATATGACTATTGTTGCCTTGATCATATGGAGTCCATGATTGTGATTGTTTGAGTTGAATAGATTGAGTATAATTGAGCATGGGGAGCATGTTACATTAAAATTGCATGACCATTGAGCATCTTACTTGTATTATATGATGGTCTTGATTGAATGGAGTCCAAATGACTGTCTGAGTCTTAATGGAATACATGATTTATTTCCCTGATTAGTTGAGTCGATGAGTAACTGAGTTGAGCTGAGATAAGATGAATTTGATAAGATAAATCTAGTTGATTGTGATGAGCATAATTTAGTCTTGGGAAGAGTATTGAGCACCAATATGGGAGCGAGTACATAATTACTCTAACCCATAAATTTATGTTGCTAACATAGGATAGTCGTGCAGTTAACTCTAGTGACTCATGTCCCAAAAAGGTGGACACTTATTTGGGATCCAAGAGAGAGAGAGGGGTTGATCGTTCTTTACCTTGAAAAGTTTAGGATGGGCATGGCAACAACGTCACCTTCATTGTGCATCACCAAAATAAAGGTGGCGGGGATTAGATGTCGATTAAAAGAAACTCCTAAGCAAACTTCGATTGAGCATATTATGTTTTAAACTGAGTTACATAACACTGAGTCTATTTTTGAGGCACGTTTTATGTAAAACTTTCATATATATTTAGTTGAGTCATGAGATAATGATTTGAGTTTCGAGTTGAGTTTCGCTTTTCTTATTTCCTTGAGCTACTTCACATACCGATATATTTCATGTATTGACGTCTGTTTGGGCCTGCATCATTAATGATGCAGATACATGTGATAGAGGACTTCATCAGGCGCATCGTTGAGGTCTAGCTTTCTTGCATCCAAATTTGGTAAGCCCTCCTTGCTATTCGAAGGAGTTAGTTTATATTTTATTGGGTACATTTTACTTATTTCTTTGATTGGGTTAGCTATGGCCTATCATAGTACCACCTAGATATTTAGATATAGAGGCTTCATAGACATTGAGTAGAGGATTTATTGATTTTTATTTTATTTCCAAACTTGATCATTGAAACTATTTCTTTTACTTAAAAGATTGATTTTATCTAACTGATGTTCCTTATGGAGTATTATTTAACTACCGAGTTGATATGATGATGAGGCCAAGTGATTTTCTCGGGGAATCAACAATGGTTCTTCAGGTGCTGACCATGCCAAGGGTACCCTCTTGGGGCGTGACTAGTTTGGTATCAGAGCACAGAGTTCAAGTGTCCTAGGGAGTCTATGAGTCGTGTCTAGTAGAGTCTTGTTTATGGGTGTGTTGTGCACTACACTTTATAAGCAAGAGGCTATGAGACATTAGGAATGGTTATACTTCTCTAATACTCTAAGTTTATGCAACAAAGTTTAACTCTATTAATACGCTTTTCTAATTCGTGCATTACGTGGTTGTAGATCATGTCTCCTAAGCATACCGCCACCCAAAGAGATGTTTTAACTAGCAATGATGAGAATCCCCTACCAGAGGTGCCTACTCAGATGGAGACGAGGGGCCAAGATTGACTAGCCAGAGCTACCGCGGTTCCACAAGTGCCTATTATTCTACCTACCCCTAGTATAGAGGTCGACTTCAGAGGAGCTATTACTATACTCACCAAGCTGGTAGCAACTCAGAGTGGGAATCATAGTTCACGAGCTCCTAGTTCCATGTCACGCCCTGAGAGAGTACCCTTGGCGTGACCGACACTTAAAGACTATTGCTAGTCCCCAAGTAAACCACTTGGCCTCATCATCATATCATACTCAACAACGAAAGAAAATACTCAAGTAATAAGCATCATATGGAATGATACAACTCTACTAAAACATAGTTTCCAATGAACACGTTTGGAAATAACAATACCCTACTCAATATCTATGAAACCTCTACCTCTAAACACCTAGATGGTACCATGACAGGCCATGGCTACCCAACTCAAACAAAATAAAAAACTTAGTGAAATAAAAGGGCTCCTCCGAAGGCAAAGAGGGCTCACCAACTCTGAAAGCACGAAACTGAATCTCAACAGTGCGTCTGCCGAAGACCTCTAATGCCTGCCTCTGCATCATAAAATAATGCAGTCCAAATGGACGTCAATACATGTAATATACTGGTATGTAAAATGGCTGAAAATGAAAGGACATACTCAAGGATGCTCAACTCAAGTAACTCAACTCGAAAATCTACTCATCTCCACTCAGTAAATCATGCAAACTTAATAATAAAATCATGCTTTGAAATAAACTCAATAATATAGGACTCATGTCAAATCATGCAAATTGCATTGTAAAATAATGCTCCTAAAAGAAACTCTAGCATGTAACTCAGTAAAATCTGTTATGCAAAATTAGAGAGTTTCTCTAACCGACAAGACTCACACCACCATAGTTTGTGATGTACAATGAAAAAGACATCGTTGTTCGCTCATCCATTACTTGCCAAGGTAAGGACACTCTTCTCTGCTTTTCGGATTCTCAAGCCTTATCCATCTTTTTGGGACAAAAGTCACCAGAGTTAACTGCACAACTATCATACGCGGACAACGTAGTTCTGGGGCTTTGAGCCATCAATTTACTTTACCTAACTCAATGCTCTATACTACTCCCAAAACATGTATTCATATTTATCAAGTTATTATGTTATTCAAAAATATCTCATCAAGTTTCATTGGACCTTGATTTAAACATCAAACTCATCTTAAAACATCATCATCATCTTCCATCAATAAAAAAAATAAATTTGAAAGTCATTTACATCATTGTGAAAATATCTACTCAAAATGTCATTTAAACTAAATGCAGTTTATCAAAATTAATTAGAACATACATCATCTCATCAAGACTCTTTTTTCAATTTCTTATTTATGCTCGAAAACTCATATTCATGCAAAACCAATAAAACATGCTAAAAAAATCATCTTTGTTAGACATACAAAATGGTCATAAATCTCAATTTGAAATAATGCATAAAATCAAATATGGTTCTCAATTAGGGTTCATGTGAATGAAGACATGAAAATGCATCCAATCCAATATCCAACTCATGAAGATCATTAATATGCTTTTATGTACAAGAAAACTCAATAGGACAACAACTGACTCAAGAAATCATTTCAAGAATTAGGGTAAAACTCTACTCGAACTCAATTACAAGAAAATCAACATGTGGGGCACTTGGATGAACTCAATCCAACGCTATGAGTAGTCTTACATACCTGAAAATTTAGATTGTTGAAGAAGAACGCACTTGATTCTCTTGAAACCCTACTTTGTTTCTTCTTGGAATCTTATTTTGAGTCTTGGAATATGTTTTGAACGTAAAAGGGCTGATTAGATATGTTTAGGGGATTATATAGGTGTAAAAATGTCAAGTCTAGGCTTTAAAAGGGTAGAAAAAGACCAAAATAATCCTTTAGAAAAAGCTGTCAATAGTCATCCACGGGCCTATTTACAGCCTGTGGAATCTTTCCGTAAACTTTTAGGCACATTTTTGAGGTTACTAGAACCTTCCACGAGATCAATCCACAACCCATAGAATACTTTATGACCTGTAGATAGATTCGTGAAGTCTGGGGCTAAAAATTGACTTTTTGGACTTTTCCATGACACCTAACTTTACAGGTCGTACTTCAATCCACGATCCATATATGGTTTTGTAGAACTACTCTTCTTTGGCAGTGTTTAGTATACACCTATACTTTTTGACTCTGAGCTTCAAATGAGGTGAAAACAGTTCTGTTGGAAAGCTAATTCAAAGAGCTTTCATTTGGTAGGTCATGGGCCACCTAATTCTTTGTGCTCTAAGAGCTATTATCATTTAAAATTGACCCTTGCATAATCTAACACTAGAAACTCAATTTATAGGATGAACTCGTCTAAGTACTAGGGGTCGTTTATGAACCTAATACACTTCTAATACTCTTTACATATATAGGAATGAGCCTTAAAATATAGGTACATATAAGACATCACTAGGTTCAAGTGTATATACTTATGACGAAAATATTTGAGTTGTATGAATAGAGTTGTGGGGTATTACACTCCAGTTCTCAAGTGCCAACTGTTGCCACCAGACTTAGAGATTTTCTAAGGATGAATCCACCAGTCTTTATAGGGTCAAGGGTTGAAGAAGACCCCCAAAATTGTATTGATGAGATGTGCAAGGTATTGAAGGTCATGCATGCGGCTGAAACTGGGGGAGTTTTGTTTTCTGCATACCGACTTAAGGATGTGAAAAATATTTGTTACAACTAGTAGGAAGAGGGTCGAGGCGAGGATGATGAGACAGCTGAGTGGAGTGAATTTGAGAGTGCCTTCCTTGATTACTTCTTTTCCTAGGAGTTGAGGGAGGCCAAGATTGAAAAGTTTGTAAATTTGAAGCAAGAAGGCTTAAATATCAAAGTGTACAACCTTAAGTTCATCCAGTTATTCAGGAATGCCCCAGAGATGGTCAAGGACATGAGAGCAAGATGCGAAAGTTCGTGTCTAGCCTGGGTAAACATGTGAAGAAGGAGTGCAAGGCAACATTGTTGATCCCAGACATGGATATATCTAGGGTGATGGTTTATGCACAAAAACTCGAGGAAGATAAGAAGAAATATAGAGAGGAGAACCTGAGTAAAAAAGCCAAGTCAGTAGGGCCTGAGCCTAATCACCCTAAGCAGAGTAAGGGAGATAAGTTCTACTTCTAGAAGAGATCTAATAACTATGCACCTTCATCAGCCAGTGCACCAGCTCCGAGTAACAAGTATGATCAGAAGTCCCATGGTCAGCAGAACTCTAGAGCACAAGGGTCCCATTCTCAGGCTAGTATGGTCCTTGGTTCTAGAGGGAAACCACCTTGTGAGAGATGTGGCAAGATTCATCTAGGAGAATGTAGAGATAGAGGAAATGATTGTTACAAGTGTGGCTAGGTGGGTCATTTTTAGAGAGAGTATCCATTATGAAATAATAAGGCCCAGTCTTCTACTTCAGTACCACCAACAAAAGGTAACCCAAGAGGTGCTGCACCAGGGACAGGTGGTGAAACAAACCGTCTATATGCAATGGGGAGCCGACAGGACCAAGAGGTTGCACTAGATGTTGTGACGGGTATGCTTCGAGTCTTTAAGTTTGATTATTATGCTTTGCTTGATCCAGGTGCAACTGTGTCCTTTGTGATGCCATTTCTGACTAGTAGATTTGAGATTTCTCTTGAGCGTGTACTTGAGCCTTTCTCTATTTCTACTCTTGTTAGTAAGTCTATTCCAGCCGAAAGAGTCTATAGAGACTATGTAGTATTCATCTACCATAGGGATACTCTTGTTTATTTGATTGAATTAGAAATGGTTGTCTTTGATGTGCTCCTTGGTATAGACTGACTTCACACCTGCTATGCCTTTATTGACTGTCGAACCCAGACTGTCAAATTTTAGTTTCTAAATGAGCCTGTCATAGAGTAGAAGGGAGATTCTGCTGCGCCTAAGGATAAGTTTATTTCCTACCTCAAGGCCAGAAAGCTAATCTCTAAGGGATGTATCTATCACTTCATGTGAGTCAAGTTTGATGATGTTAAGCCTCTTACTCTCAAGTTTGTCCTAATTCTGAGTGAGTTTCTTGAAGTGTTTCCTGAGGATCTGCTTGGAGTCCTTCCTGATAGGGAGATTAACTTCGGAATTGATGTCCTCCTTGATACTCAACCTATCTCTATTCTGCCATATAGAATGACCCCTGTTGAGTTGAAAAAATTGAAGGAGAAGTTGAGAGATTTTCTTGAGAAAGGTTTTATCAGACCGAGTGTCTCACCATGGGGTGCTCCAATTCTATTTGTGAGGAAGAAAGATGGTTCCCTCCGAATGCATATTGGCTACCATAAGCTGAATAAGGTGACAATCAAGAATAAATATCCCCTTCTGAAGATCGACAACTTGTTTGACCAACTTCAGGGTGCCACTGTTTTCTCTAATATAGACCTCAAATCGGGCTATCACCAGTTGAAAGTGAGAGAATGTGACAATCCAAAGATGATTTTTTGGACCCGATATGATTACTTTGAGTTCTTGGTTATACCATTTGGGTTGACAAATACACCTACGACCTTCATGGACATGATAAATAGAGTATTCAGATAGTATCTGGACATGTTTGTAATCATATTTATTGATGACATATTAGTGTATTCCATAGATGAGGAGAAGAATGTTAATCGCCTTAGGATTGTTTTGCAGATGCTCAAGGATAATGGGTTATATGCAAAATTTTCAAAGTGTGAGTTTTGGCTCAAATCTGTGGCATTCCTAGGCCCTATGATTTCAGGCGATAGTATATGAGTGGATATTTAGAAGATTGAGGCGATTAAGAACTGGCCCAGACCAACCTCTTCGACCGACATAAGAAGTTTTCTGGGTTTGGCTAGTTATTACTGTAGATTCGTTGATAGGATTACTTCTATATTTTCATCATTGACTAGACTGACATAGAAAAAGTTCAAGTTTTAATAGTCCGATGAATGTGAGAGGATTTTTCAAGAGTTGAAGACGAGGTCGACTACTATACCAGTGTCGACCTTGCCTGAGGGAACTAATGGATTTTTCATTTATTGTGATGCCTTAAGAGTGGGATTGGGATGTGTGTTGATGCAGAAGGGTATGGTTGTCACTTATGCTTCCAAACAACTCAAGGTCCATGAGAAGAATTATCTAACCCATGATCTTGAATTGACTGCGGTAGTGTTTGCAGTTAAAATTTGGTGCCACTACTTGTATCGACTATATGTAATCACAAGAGCTTGCAATGTATATTCATCCAGAAAGAGCTCAATTTGAGATAGAGGAGATGGCTTGCATTGCTGAAAGATTACGCTATAAGCATCTTCTACCACCCAAGTAAAGCTAACATTGTTGTTGATGCCCTTAGCAAGTTGTCAATGGGCAGTGCGACCCATGTCGAAGAAGGAAAGAAAGAGTTGGCAAAAGAAGTGCATAGATTGTCCCGATTGGGAGTTCAACTTGAAGAGTCTAATGAAGGTGGAGTTAATATTCAGAATGGGTCTGTATCATCTCTTGTAGGAGAGGTGAAGGAAAAGCAAGACCAATACCCCATCTTGCTACAGTTGAAGGCAGACGTGCATAAATAGAAGGTGATAACTTCCGCTAAAGGAGGAGATAGGGTGTTGAGATACCAAGGAAGATTGTGTGTCCCAGATGTTGATGGTATTCGAGAAAGGATCATAGTAGAAGCCCACAACTCTAGCTGTTCCATCTACCCAGGGAAAACTAAGATGTATCATGACTTGATAGAGGTTTATTGGTGGAGTGGGATGAAGATGGGCATTGACGAGTTTGTTTCCAAGTGCTTGAATTGCCAATAAGTTAAAATTGAGCATCAAGGTTGTGTGAAGTAGCCCAAAACTTTGAGATTCCAGAATAAAAGTGGGAGATGATCAACATGGACTTCGTTATAGGTTTACTGAGGTCTCACGAACAACATGATATGATTTGTGTGATAGTTGACAAGATGACGAAATCCACTTCTTGGCAATAAATATGACTGACACAATAGTGAACTATGTCCACTTATATATAAGAGAGATTGTGAGACTATATGGAGTTCCTTTGTCTATCATCTCAAATAGAGGATCTCAGTTCACTACTCAGTTTTAGAGATCTTTCTAAAATGTCTTAGGTTCGAAGTTAAATATTAGCACTACTTTTCACGCACATACGGATGTACAGGTATAAAGCACAATTCAGACCTCGAAGGGTATGTTGAGAGCTATGTCATTGATTGCAAAGGTAATTGGGATGACCATTTTCCCCTAATTGAGTTTGCGTACAATAACAACTTTTTTTCGAGTATTCATATGGCTTCATATGAGGCACTCTATGAGAGGAGATGTAGGTCACCACTTTCGTATTATTTGATCCTGGATCCACTTTTTTATATGTATCTTCCGCTTTTGTTGATGGACTTGATTTGCATTGTGACTTACTTGATATTCCTATTCATGTTTCCACTCCTGTTGGTGAGTTTGTGTTAGTTGAGAAGGTGTATAGGTCTTGCCTTGTGACTTTTGTGGGAAGAAGAACTTATATAGATTTGAATATTCTTGAGATGATTGACTTTGATGTAATTCTGGGTTTGACTTGGCTTCGTTCAAAATTTTCTATTTTTTATTATAATGTTAAGATTGTGACCTTGGCCAAGACTGGGATGGGTCAACTAGTGTGGGAGGGTGATTATTTTCCTTTTCTAGTTTGAACTATCTCTTTTTTCATGCTAACAAGTTGGTGAGTAAGGGTTGTTCAGCATTTCTAGCACACCTCAAGGATGACATTTCTAAAGTGCCCTTGATTTAGTTTGTTTTGATAGTGCGTCAATTTGTAGATGTCTTTCCTGCAGACCTACCTGACACGCCACCAGATAGGGATATTGATTCTTATATTAATTTGTAGTCAGGTACTCATCTTATTTCCATCCCACCTTACAGAATGGCCCTACATGAGTTGAGAGAGTTGAAAGCCCAATTTAAAAAATTATTAGGTAAAGGTTTTATTAGACTGAGTGCCTCTCCTTGGGGTGCTTTGGTTCTTTTTGTGAAGAAGAAAGATGATAGCCTTCGTATGTGTATAGACTACAAACAACTGAACAGGGTAATTATTAAGAACAGGTACCCCTTTCCTCGTATTGATGACTTATTCGATCAGTTGCAGAGTGCTTATATCTTCTCTAAAATTGATTTGAGGTATGACTATCACCAGTTGAAAATACGAGCAGCGGATGTGCCAAAGATTGCTTTTCGAATAAGGTATGGGCACTATGAATTTTTGGTTATGTCATTTGGACTACAAATACTCTTGCTGCTTTCATGAGCCTGATGAATGGAATCTTTAAGCCATACCTAGATCTCTTTGTTATTGTCCTTATTAATGATATATTGATCCACTCAAAGAGCAAAAAAACATGAAAAACATCTGAGAATTGTTCTAGGGTTGTTAAGGGAGAAGAAGTTGTATGCGAAATTCTCTAAGTGTGAGTTCTGACTTGATTCAGTTTCCTTTTTGGGGTATGTGGTTTCTAAGGATGGAGTTATGGTGGATCATCAAAAAATTGAAGCAGTGAAAAATTGGGCTAGGCCCACTAATGTCTTAGAGGTAAGGAGTTTCGTTGGTTTGGCTAGCTACTACCATCGGTGTGTCAAGGGATTTGCGTCCATTGCTTCCAAACTGACCAATTTGACCAAGCAAAATATTCCATTTATATGGTCAGATGAGTGTGAAGAGAGTTTTTTGAAACTCAAGACCCTATTGACTATCGCACGATTCTTGCCTTGCCGATAGAAGGTAGGAATTTCATTATTTGTTGTGATGCATCTTATTTTGGTTTAGGTGTAGTGTTACTGCAGAAGAGGAATGTAATTGCCTATGCTTCAAGGCAACTGAAGGTGCATAAATGTAATTATCCTACTCATGATTTAGAGTTGGTTGCTGTTATATTTGTATTGAAGCAGTGAATGCATTATCTATATGGGGTCAAATATGAGGTATATACAGATCATCGCAGTTTACAATATGTATTCACACAAAAGGACTTGAATTTGAGGCAAATGAGATGGATGGAATTGCTAAAAGACTATGATATCACTGTTCTCTATCACCCTGGAAAAGCTAATATTGTGGCTAATGCATTGAGTAGAAAAGCAGGAAGCATGGGGAGTTTAACCCATTTGCAGGTTTCCAAAGCGTCAATTACCTAAAGAGGTCCAAAATCTGGCTAACAACTTTATAAGACTGGAAGTAATTGAGAAGGGAGTACTTTTGGCCTTATAGAGGCAAAATCATTATTTCTTGACAAGATTAAATGTAACGACTCAAAATTTTTTGAAATTCTTAATGGTTGATCTTGTATGGTGTTGGACCGTTCATGTTTGAATTTTTGTAGCCATGGGTTGAGTTTAAGTGACCGAATTCAAAACAAACCATTTGGTGGCCCAAAGAGGCCGTTTGAGTAGTGTACTTTGAGGAATCATAACTTTTGGTACGGGATGAACTGTGTGGGATACTATATATTACATTGAATCTATTTTAGTTATCTTCGCAACACAACTGGTTTCACTCAATTCGGAGTTTGTATGAGGAAGTTATGGCCAAAATAGTGAGACTGCCCGTAATTTGAAGGACGCTGGAAATAGGTTCTGGAAATGGTCCAAGGACAGGACCACGGACCGTGTGAAGGTCCATAGTACGTGTGGGGGTTCCAGTGGGCTCCTGGTGGCCAGGACCCTGGCCCTGGACCAAGTTAAGTCCCACGGACCACCCCACGGTCCGTGAGATTCCAAACGGACCGTGAAGGGGTTCGTGAAGTAGGGCAGTGTGTGGCCAAGGGTGTGGGGATGGTTTTCGGTCCAAGTGTGGATCCACGGACTAGTATACAATCCGTGTGAAGCCATACGGTCCGTGAGACCCTCCCGTGAAGTGATCCAGAAAGTCCCCCAGAGTTCAAGCCGAAGACGAGACCAAGGCAAGGTACACGGACAGGTACATGGTCCGAGTACCACTGGGCGGACTCCTGGTGCCTTCCGTGTGGCACTGTGTCATAGTTAATTGGTCCATTTCATTAATGGTTAATTCATAATTTAATTAATTCCTATGCCCCTTTTAGGCTTTCTAAGGTTCCCTAAGCTCCCTTAACCTAACCCTAAGCCCTTTTCATCCATTCTAACACTCTCCATTGCACTTTAAAATTTCCTAAATTCTCTTGACCTCCATTGTTGAAAGCTTGAAGAAAGTTGGGGAAGAACACCTTTCTTGCTTAATTCTTCAATTCTCTTGCATAAATTCAAGGTGTGTGAGTTTGATTCATAGATTCCCTTTCATCCATGAAGACCCAAGAACCCTCCTCTTTAAATTTGATTTTTAAGTTTTAATT